>CACRXK020014434.1:2837-13083 GCA_902702795.2 Paramuricea clavata
CGAAATATCACATACTCGAACCGACCAGACCGCGTAGCTCAGTTAGCAGAGCATTGGGCTAGTATTCCAAAGGTCGTAGGTTCGATTCCCACCGTGGTCAGGCATATTTTTCAAGCTTGCCCGGTGTGGATATACACTCAGAGTAAAATCACAAGCATCATATTCACCTGAGTACATTACACCAACACAGAAAAAATATCTTGGTTTTCTTTACGACAATCATACAAAATGCAAATTATAAATTAAACTATCAAAATAATCCAAATATCAAATGTTTATTGACTTGATCTTGGATTGCTAATTAAAAATCTGCTAGATTTTAGCAGATCACTTGACCAACGTCTACCAGGGTCTTTGTTCCCCAAGAGGAAAGACCCTGGGTCCGAGGTTGGAGTGTTTATTGTTTTGTGCCCGTGTAATAGGAGGGAGGTGTGGGGGTGTGACACTCTGAAAAAATTTTTTCGGCAAAATGAAGGATTTTGTCGGCAAGTTGTTTACATTGTTGTTCTAATGACATTTGACCTGCTGTCACCTCCCCCTTCCCTACCCCTCTTCGCGACGGCTCAGGATATTGATCTATAAAATAAAGACTACACCCTTATTCTATATCCTAAAAAGTACCACAATTTTGTATTTTTCTCGGCATCTCTGTTAACAAAAATCAAAGAGCAAAGTTTTAATGTTTTTTTATAGGCAAAAAGAAACCAATATACAAATTACCACTTTTTAAATACAACTAAATGTGGTTTGATTTAAATGAGACCGTTGAGTTACTAGTATAACTTATAATTAGCATAGTTAAGAATGTTAAAATTTGATCATTGAAAAATAAAATTATTCTAAAAATTTGTCTGAGCTTTCGTCTGTCTGAATTTATTGAAATACAAGTACAAGAATGTTATAAATTCAGACAGTCTCTGCATGATGATGTCGTTGACGACCTGGGACGTCGCTATACAAGGTTAGTCCAAAACAAAAAAAAAAATTCAAGAAATTTCAAAGATTTTTTCTGCCTATTTTCAAAGATTTTTCAAAGACCTATGAGAGCAATTAGCTGTCGAAAAATTACGAGTGCGTAAGCACCATTTTTACCCAGTAATTAGTCCCGTTAAATCACATCCTAAAATGCGCATTTTCTTCGATATTTGCGAAAATTTTGATTCAATCAATCCATATTTTATTAGCTAGGAACTCGTATAATCAATTCCTCAATAAGAATTTAAAGACTTTTAAAGACTTTCTTCGCTTTTTCGCACAATTTAAAGACTTTTCAAAGACCTCAAAGACCTGCATTCCAATTCAAATCTTTCAAGGATTTCAAAGACCGCTACGAACCCTGCTACAGGGGGGTGGGGTGGTGGGGGGTGTAACACACCGCCAATAATTCAAACGTTGGTCAAAGTTGGTCAAAATAGAACAGGTATTTGCCCAAAGTTGGTCAAAATGGAATTGATATTTGCTTAAAATTGAAGGTAAAACTCGGAAAAATTTGATCAAAGTTTGCAATAAAAAATGGTCAGATGCTGAAAGTTATGAAATTGTTGGCAATTTTAACAATTTTAAAGCTTTTGTTATGTTTACGGTGAAAAAATTGGAAGCCTTGCTTATCATAGTCGAAAAATGTTCAATTGCCTATGTTAGCCCGGAAATTTTTTTTGACTATGCTTATGTTAGTGCGGAAAAATTGTTTTGACCTTCCATCACCCCCTCCCCCCCCCCGTCGACAACATTTTCGGGAAAAACTTGTACTACTTGGTCAAAATATGACGACACCCCCCTAATGTTGATGGCTTCGCGATGTCCCTGTAGACGACGAAAGCTCAAACAAACTTTTAAAACAATTTTATTTATTAATAATCATATTTTATCATTCGATCTACTAATTATTACATCTACCATTCAAACTATTAATTAAGGGGCCAGTTGCTGCCTCGTCCCCAGGCGCTATAAAAAGATTTCACAAATGAGTCCCCATATAAAAGGTCTGCATGAAGTAGTGCCCCGCATCGAACACGTCGCGCAGGGGTTTATGGGGTCGAGGCAGCGAAAATTGAGAGCGCCGCGCGCTTCGTTTCTTGAAAAATTCGTAAAAGTTTCTTGCGAGGGTGCATGGGTAGTTAAAAATTAATTAAGTCTTTGATACAACAGGCCCCAGTTGATAGCCTGGATCAAGTGGAATTATTAGAAATTGCAGAGAGAAATGGCTAAATCACTGAGTATTCACTGCATTTCATCGTGGGTTCAGTTTTGTTTGGCTTTATTTTAACCTTTTGCAACAAAATAAGACTTAAATTGCAAATTTAAAGTGTTCTTGATTGTTCCTCAATTACCTATGTATAATATGGTTGTTGAGCCTTCAACCTTTTCTTAACCTCAAAATTATACCCAATAAAATAACAAGTCTTGAAATAATTAAGTAGTTCACCTCATCAATATTCAGTACAATCTACGCATGCTCTATTAAGACAAGTTAGTTCATTTTAGCTGTTAGTTTATGACCGCAATTTCCGATCGTGTAGCTACCAATCTATCCTTCCTTTTGGTGGTCAGAATGCTGTGATAGTTCGATGTCTTCCGGAACTGGAATTCTGGATTTTCCGGTGGTCTTTTCATTAGTTAAAGAAACATCTACACAAGAATGACAAACCTATAAGCAAGCATCAACTATAAACAGTTGTTAGTTCAAAAACGTATACATTCGAACCTGCAGAATGACTCGATAATCATTTTATGAAATAAAGTTTAGGGGTCATCGATGTCGTTTACGAGATAAATTACTTTAAAACCAAAATCCGCCAGTTTCAAACGTCACTGTTGTCATAGGCAGTTAACTTTCTAAAAAAATTTCAAACTCTTCAGATGTAAGACGTCATGATACTTTGTGATACGATGTGATCATACTTTGCTTGTGAAAGTATGATCACATCAGTACGTCCAACATTCAGGAATCTGCACTACATGGTTGCCAGTTCAAGAAAGAAACGTCTTTAAGATGAATTTAATGTGCTTCAAAATAGTAAATAACATTGCTCCTAAATATTTACAAAATCCTGTATATCTCTATGAAACAACAAGAAAACTTCGATCGTCAGCAAACACATGGCGTCTTACAGAACAACCATACAAACTTAAAACCTATGGATATCGAGCATTTTCGGTAGTTGGGCCAAAACTATGGAACACACTGCCAGTGGATATTAGATCTATCTATAAATCGTGAATTTTCCTAGAGCGTTTAACCGTGGTACCCGGACATTTTGCCGAAAGACACTTTGCCGAAACGGCCCGAAATACACTTTGCCGAAATACATTTTGCCGAACGGACATTTTGCCGACGGTCATCTCTATATCTCTATAAGATATCTCTATTTTCAACAAAATGTTCGTTACGTTCGTCAATTGCAAACTGTCCGTTCGGCAAAATGTCCATTCGGCAAAATGCCCGTTCGGCAAAATGTCCGTTCGGCAAAACGTCCGTCGGCAAAATGTCTTTCGGCAAAATGTCTTTCGGCAAAATGTCTTTCGGCAAAGTGTCTTTCGGCAAAATGTCCGTCCTCCTTAACCGTGAGCATGAAAGTACTGGGCCGAAAATGCCTTTTAGGGCCGGCGTGACGTCATTTCGGAAACTCATAACAAAATACATATGATTTACTATAGTTTTCTGATAAAATTGGGTATAAATCAGATGTTTCTAGAAATTTCTTCCGTATTTCAATTTAATTTTAAATGTAACTATATCCTTAACCTTCAGTTATCCAACTGACTGTGTAGGTGCCCGCTATTTTTGCAGCGGTAGTTTGCATGAATTGGAAAAAAACGGGAAATTTTGTAAAATTATTTTGTTTTGACAATGGCTTCTGCTGCTTCTGCTGCTTCTGCTCGTTTTGCTTCGGTTTCAACAGAGCAAATTAAAAAATAGGTTAAGACAAATTATTCTGAAAATTTAATGACTTTGAATAATAAAAGAATTATTGAATTCGGCTTACGCAGGATAACAGAATTATTCAGACCTCGGTCAACGTTATCTGCCTCAGCTTCGCTTCAGCAGATAATTACGCTGATCTCGGTCTGAATAATTCTGATATCCTGGAGCTCAACCTCATCCACGTCATAGCTTGTAGTTTATTAGCTTTCACAATATTTGGACAATAATATAAAGAAGTTTCGTTACCAGGTAGGTGCGCTGTAATAGTCAATCAAGTAACATAAGATTAATTTATATATAGCTAGGGTTAACACCAAACGTGAATGACTGATTTGTGGTCACGTGGCTGTAGATAAATGCAATTTATCCCGCCGGCAACAAGTTACGACCGGCTACGTACATAAATAAACAAAATGGAGGCATGCAACTCGCAAGTTTATAAACTAGTTTCAAATAAAGAATGTAAAAGAGAAGAAAAATACTCATCAGGCAACACGATATGCCGCTGAAACTTTCAGTTGGTTCTTTTAATTTTAAACTCGTTTACACTATAGACTGAGTTTTTGTCATGAAATGCGATTGTTGTAAGAATGTTTTTGATTTTTCTTAGCTTCCTCCGCAGGCCTCTCTATGGGTTTTAGCCATAGATATAGGAGACCTAGATTGCTGACTCGGCTGAAGAGGCGCGCCAAATTTGAAAATCCAAGATGGCGGCTCAACCGGTCAAAAATCATAGAGCGAGATAGGGAAAAACCATGTTTTTTGCATTTTACGTCGTCCTACTCTTTCCGATCCCGTTGAACCACCTTTTTTTGGAAGAACTAACTGGTGTGAAAGTTTTGGATGTATATTTGTCATAATTAGTACGATTTACAGTTTAAAATTCAACCGGGCAAGAATGGGCAAAGACGAAAATGGCGCGAAACTGCAGGCCTGGTTTCTTATCCTGTGTATTCCTTCAGTCTTTTACCAGTTTTTCTAAAGTAATGTAACATATATCTGATTATTCCAAAAGTTACTATTATTTATTTTGTTCTTTCATTGTTATTTCAACGAAAATACAGTATTTTCATCTGAAAATTCTAGGGCATTCTATTCTAAAAAATCTGTTTTTCTATAAAAGAATGCCTTGAATCTCGGCCTGTTTTGTGTGCTGAGTGTAACTGCAAGGTTAGACGTGGGGATTTAAAAGATGGTATTCGCTTGTCCTTCCAGAAGTAAGTCAAAGTATGAAACACACATCGTATATTTGTACTCTATAACATACTTCATATAAACAGAATAGTACAAGACTATTAAAATAAGACAGCTTTTAATAGCATAAAAATAATTTGTTTTGTAAATACAATAATGACACCAAATGTAGTTTTGAGCTTGTTGCCTACAATATAAAACTGTTTACAGTTTTAGTAAAAGAACATTAGACCAAAAGAACTTCTTGTTTTGGTGTCTGTGTTAGGAGTCTATAAATATATTATATGCATGTTGACAATAACTTTCATAGAGGTCCTTGCCTGTTGAAGGTAAAAAAAAATGAGTTTTGTTCACATCAGTGAACCAAAAATACATATTTCCCTTCACACTATTTAGATTTCCTATAACCAATCCCAGCCGGCTAAAAAGTTGGATAACAGCAATGAAATGGCCAGACTGGATGCCAACCAAATATTCAGTATTGTGTGAGAAACAACTTACACCCAACAACTATATTAACCCATTAAGTCGCATTGTGCCCTGACGTGCCCTGCTTTATTATTTTATTTTGTCTAACAGCATTACGGCAGATGATTTTACTTGTCAAGCGGAGAGTGTTGGTACGTAATGGGTTAACTGGCCATGGGTCCGGTTAACCCATTAAATTGCACCCTACTTTATTATTTTACTCTAACACCAGATAATTTTACTTGTCAAGGGGAGAGTGCTTACTGCTGGGTTAGTAGCTAAGGGAAAGCAATTAATAAAAAGCCAATCCAAGAAATCGCTGAAAGAATATGCTGTCCCATCTATTTTTGATTTATATCAATGATGAATCAATCAGGTTTCTTGGAGAGAACTATATCTTAAAATAGTCTTAGTGTAATTATACACCAGGTTCAGTGTAGATTTACACTAAGTAAGCATTCATAATTTTTACGCCACTCCGGTGTATATTTACACTATCATGGTGTTATCCCATACACAAGAATTGGGTAAATTTACACTTGTTAAGGGTAAATTTACACTGCAATAATAGTTAATACATTAGTTTCTACTTCACGTCAGCGCCATGTATTTTAACGCGTTCTAGGTGTAATGATACACCAGGAAAAGTGTAAATTTACACTTCGCAAGTGTTGGTATACTTTACACCGAATAAGTGTATATTTACACTATCGCAAGGTGTAAATTAACAGGGAAAGAGGTAATGTTACACCGTTCTAATGTAAATCTACACCGAATTAGGTGTAAATAGAATATTTTCTACTTTACACCTAGTAAGTGTTACCGAGACACTAAAATAGTGTAAAGTTACACTGTGGAAGTGTAATGTTACACTCAAACGGTGTTTAATTCCACATTACACCTAATTAGTGTAATGTTACACCTTTTTGGTGTTGCCGCAACACCGCGAGATTTACAGTGTAGATATACTGTGAATTTTTTTGATGCATACTAGACAAATTAGCCAGTTTCTTCAAAATAGTTTCCATTGAAAACGTTTGCTGTCACTAGTTCTCTTTAAAATCCTGTTTGATTCATCACATTTCACTGTCCAGGCTATATAGACTTGAGATCCCTTGACATCTGCAGCAGCAAGGTCATCAAAGTCACACTAAAACACTTGTAAACAGAGCATCATAGTTTTCGCACCAGCAGACCAGGTAAATCAAGCAAAATAGGTTTTAAACTTCAAAATACTTCACAATATTATTCCCTGTTATATATCCCAACCGAGATCCTCGAGAAAAAAAGCACCCAAAGAACCAAAACCTTTAATTTCTGCAATAAAATGTCTCGAACTGCTCAACCGACCATGTGATGATTTTCAGAAAACATTTAGCGATCGATTATTTCGTCTTTATTCAACTTAAATTGTACAAATATTCATCCAAAACCTTCACACCAGTTAGTTCTTCCCCAAAAAAGGTGGTTGAACGGGATCGGAAACAGTAGGCAGGCGTAAAATGCGAAAAACATGGTTTTTCCCTATCTCGCTCTATGATTTTTGACCGGTTGAGCCGCCATTTTGAATGCTCATGTTGGCGCGTCGCGTGCGTTATAGAATACATTACAGTCAGCAATCTAGTTCTCCTATATCTATGGTTTTAGCCTGCGAATGGCCGGAATGAATTTTGATTTCCTCAGGTGAGATGTCTGCGGAAGAGGCTAGATTTTTCTTTTGCCGCTATAATTACAACAAAACATTTAATAAGTTCTTTGTATGTTTGCATGGCGATAAAACATATGATAGTTTTGTTTGTGGAAACACCACGTAAATTTATTACTGCAAAGCTTTTGATCCGTAAGCCCGGATGTCACATATTATTAGCACTGATGAAGATCCGGGCTTACGGATCGAAAGCTTTGTAGTAATAAATTTACGTGGTGTTTCCACAAACAAAACTATTATAAAACACTTAATGTTTGTTCCCTCGGGAAATAGTTTTGTTTCCCCTCAAATCTCAATAATTCCCTCGGCTTCGTCGACCCAATACTTTATAAAGCGGGACCGAAATAGTTCCCTCCCCCCCCCAAAAAAAAAACAAAAAAAACTTGATTTGCGCTGATCATGATCGGCAAATTAATAATAATAATCCATCCTAACTCACGGATAGCGTAGAATCACAAATCATTATGAAATAATTAATGAAAAGGTCTAACGAAAGATGTAAAAAAGTCTTTAGAATGCCATTTTTGACGATCTAGGGGCTACAAATTTTAGAATTCCCCCCTCTCCCTAAGTGTAAGAACCATCCTACGTGCCTTGAAAGGTTTGGTTTTGTACTTACATGCGGTATCTGGCATGCTCTTGGTCTTGGTAGGTGGCCCAGCATTGCGAGCTTTCCTTTCTCTGCTGATTTCTTCGTGAATCTATTAAGAAAAGATATAGTATATGTTACATTTTTAGAAGTCTTAGGAGTATGTTCCCCAGCCCCCATACATGTTCGCTTCCCTTAAAATTTAAGAAACCTAAGGAGATTACTTTAGTATTCCCATTACCAAACGTTTGTCCAGTGGTTGAAAAAGATAAAAAAAATCATAAATACAAACCACAGACCCACTGGTAATTAGTCTCGCGGCTAGTAACAAAGTGATTAAATGCACTTTGTTACTGTTCGTAAGTATTATTATTGGGAAATAGGCATGCAAGAAATAAGTTCTTGTGAGGGATCTTTTTACTTGGAACAAAGTAATTATATTAAATATATTGTTTCAAAAGCATACCTTTTTATTTATAAGCACATGAAAAAGAAATATCATCAGTCCTTGTAGAGAGTTAAAGATGGCGAATAGATATTTAAACACAGTTGCATCTCGATTGAAAACCAGTAAACCAAACACCCAAGTGAGTCCAAGTATTGGCAGTAGTACAGCTGAACCTTTGAGACCAATTTTTGCTTTTCTCAACTTGGTACAAACCGTTGCCTTTGTAGTTGTTTCGCTGCCTTGTGTACGGGTTGAAGTACTTGCCCAGGTGGATAAAGCATTTCTTAAGGCTAGAATAAAGATGACTACATTGACCTAAAAAATAACTGAAGATAAACATTGCGTACGAGACAAAGAGACAGGGTAGACAATTGCCTTTAACAAAAGTTATTTAGTAATTAACAAGAAAATTGGTCAAAATGTTGATAAAAGTCAAGATAAGTTGGGCAAATTTATCACAAACTATATTAAATTAAATTTATTGGGCAAACTTTAGAGTGACACACCCAAAAAGAATCGGCTCCGTATGCAAGAAAAGATAAATATACCAAAAATTAATCCTCATATCATCTTGGTTTTCCCCTTCTTTATTGAGTCATTTTTTGTTGAACGTTAAACACAGGAACGCGTTATTCGTTTTAAATTAGGGCGTTTTCGAAAACGATTCTCGTCAAGGCATTTGTATGTCCCAAAACAACGTGGAATTGAGTAGTCAACACGCAGACACCAAATCTTTTTGTTAGCAAATGCGATCGGACGCCGTAGTTCCAAAGGTGTACGTTCGTTACATGGGACCACCGTACCTGTAGAGCACACTGTATTTGTATACTTGACTCTGCCGCACTAAAAATTGTTATGACGTTTGAAAAAAGCTTACCAGTATGATTAGACCTAAAGTACCGACAAAAACCCAGAACAACACACCATCGCCACCACACCAACAAGCACCCTTGGTTATAAAATCCTCTGGATCATTTACTCCAACCAACACCGGCACAACAAAAACTGGGATACCTAAATAGGAGTCGATAACGACATTTCTTTAAGTAAAGTGGTGAATGCTATAGTCATTCTTATACTTCTTATACAATAGTCGTACACACGTAAAAATCTCACAACTCGTCAACAAGATGTGTTTGCAACAGGCTTGTAGCAAGCTTGCCAACAATAAGTTGTAACGATGTTGTTATTTCATCAATTTGCTACACGGTTGTCACTCATAACTTGTTGACAAATTGTTGAATTGCAGAACGATAACAAGTTGCTGGAACAATTTGTAGCAATTCTGTTGAGCTCAACAAACTTGTAGTAAGTTGCCAATAAGCCGTTGACAAATTGTAAACAAGCCGGGAACAAGCAGAGCATGCGAACACATTCTGTTGACAACTTGTTGCAACCGCATTGCTACAAGTCTGCTGCAGGTTTGTTACAACGTGTGTGTTTTTAAGTGTAGGCCGAAGCAGATCGAAGAGGAAAATGTCTTTTTCAATTATTTCTGTGAATCTCGGTGTAGGGCTTAAAACTTTCTGTAAACGATTACTATATGTAGGGAAAAATAGACCTTATTCATAAATCGTGATGAGGCCTCGTATCCTAGGAAACGGGAACAAAACGCGGGAAAAAAGACAAAATGTTTTTTTTGCTGTCGGCTATGGCATTTTTTTTTCGTGAATATTACGGCTTTTTTCGAAAATATATCTATAAAACTGAGCTTGAAAGTTGAAAAAAATACTTCTGAGAAAATATAACATGATATTCAAAGCAAAAGATGCTGGATTCAATCGAGAAAGGAAACCTTTGACTTTGTATTATTGTCGTAGTTTGTATGGCCGAAACAAACAACCAACAAGGCTACAAAACGTCTATATAACGATCTATTCTAAAAGACCACACGAGTCAGAACACGAGTGAACA
>CACRXK020014435.1:0-13082 GCA_902702795.2 Paramuricea clavata
ATTTCACGTTTATGATTTCTCTTGCCTCTTGTTTAATTCCTCCTGTGTCTACAAAGGTTTTTGACCTCCCATATCTCCACTTCTGATAATCAGGTATGGCTGGGTATACCTTGCAAGACGTTGACTGCAAAATTCCCTTTCCGTGTTTGCCTGGTGTAAAATAGTTCACCCAAGGTGTAAAACAATTATGAGGAGCTTTTGAATTCCTTATCGTGCCATCTCCACACATAATGATTTGTTGATCATGATAGCCGTCACAGTGAATTGTATTAATCTTTCCACGACCATCTGTTCCATCTATGTTAACACATTTCTTTGACTTCAAAACTCGAAGTTCGCCAATTTCTATCGGATTAACACAGACCACTTGGGCAGCGGTTTCGGTAGAAATACATGTCAAGACAATAACGATTAACAAAACAATATTTGACATCGTTATTTCCCTGGTTCTGGCCGGAAAATCCTAAAATGCGAGGAAGATATTTTAATTTCATGTCCCCACCGTCAACGTGTTTGTAATTCTTAAATAGCTACTATAAAATTTTCTGTATTCTGATCTTTGAGCAAAACACAAAGAATAAACTTGTGGCCATGCAGTCTCTGTGCACAATGGTTGTAAGTAACGTACAAAAAAAATGACGAGAATTTGTGAAGGAGAACAACTAAGGGAGCGTTCATAATTTAACTAGAGGGGGGGGGGCTACGGTAATTTATATTTTTTTGTTTAAGGTTGTAAATGATTCCCCCCCCCCTTTGCAGTCCAGATAATTTGTTATGCCCCCCCCCCTAATATAACTTGCTCAACCTAGAGAAAGTTGTTTTGACCCCCCCCTGCTTCTGAGACTGAAACTAACCTTTAATTTCACAGCATTATAGTTTCTGAGTCTTTCAATATACCGGCCTGAATTAATTACTCAGCTGTAAATGGTGATGTCAATATATTTTTTAAGACAGACAATCTCGTTCCCAGAGTATGCCTGTTAGCGGGTTAGGTTGTGGCATGACTCTGGGGAAATCGAATCTAAATCGTTATTTGATTGGCTGCCGTGATCATCAATGCTGCCGACACAATTCATGCGTGTTTTTTGCGAGAATTGCGCGTGGACATACGCGAAGAGAGAATTATCAATGTTTATCAGATTGGAATGCGAAATCAAACGATATAAATCGAAGGATATGATATTAATCGTATGAAAAAGTATTGGGACGTTGGGTATATACTTACAAAATGGCATGGTATTAATATGAATGACTTTTTATCGATCTACAGTACGAGTATATTCATATAAACCATGAAAGAATTGGCTAAATGAAATCATCGCACACGTTGTCGTTTTGTTAAATTGACATATTGTTGCCAGGACTTTGGAGTGACAACTTTTGCTTGTGTTAAAAACTTGAAGCTTTAAACAATACAGTACATTATGGTCAATGGTCAACACTCAATATGTTGTAGCCTGTGGTCTTTGTGCTTTTGTAAATGGAGTTATCTATATAAATTTAAGATGCCAGGTGTTTTTGTAGCATCTGTATAAATTATAGAACAATTGATTTAAGAAGTTCCTCAGGTTGTAAAACATTTGGTTATAGATTTGCTTTGTAAGTGATTGCCACTTGACAGCATGATGGGCTATTCCATTTAATATCCGTACACCCCTGTCGAGGATACATGTTTTTCATGGTTATACCCCTGAAGAATTTCAAACTCAAAACCTTTTACCCCTGAAGAATTCCAAAATTCCAAGCTCAAAACCCTTTACCCCTGAAGAATTCCAAGCTCAAAACCTTTTACCCTTGTTCAAAGAATTCCAAAATTCCAAGCTCAAAACCTGTTATCCCTGAAGAATTCCAAGCTCAAAACCCTTTACCCCTGAAGAATTCCAAGCTCAAAACCCTTTACCCCAGAAGAATTCCAAACTCGAAACACTTTATCCCTGAAGAATTCCAAGCTCAAAACACTTTACCCCTGAAGATTTCCAAGCTCAAAACCCTTTATCCCTGAAGAATTCCAGGGATCCTCAACAGGGGGGGGGGTGTATGGATATTAAATGGAATAGCCCGATGTAAGGCTATAACTAAGCCAAACCTGAAACAATTTTTTCATCAATTTGTGTCTGGATAAAAAATAAGTAGTGAATTTAAATACAGATGTTTCCTTGTCTGTTGCTATGTGAAACAATGATGTTTATAGCAATAAGAGTCATTGTTGATCAATAACAATGCTCATTTGCTAAAAATATACAAGTATTGATTCCATTTCCAAACTATTATACTATGTGAATATATTGGCAATTAATCCAATTATATATAAATAACAACTTTAATTTCTGTATCAAGCCTTCTGGGTATTATTGTTTCCTAAGCATCATTGAGGGGGCACTTGTTCTAAATATATGCAATAAGTCTGGTTACCATTAATTAAAAAATGTCCATATTCAGAGTTACAGTTGTACTGTTTTTATTAAAATACTACAGAATAATACTTTTAAGAATTATAATTGAATGGGGACTGCATGGTTAAAAGAGGAGGGGGGCTTATTTATTTTTGTATCCAAATGAGGGGGGGGGGGTATTTATTTTTGTATCCAAATGAGGGGGGAGGTTATTGGAGAGGGGCTTGAAGAGAAGGGGGCTAAATATAGAAATTACAGTACCTCCATTCCTTCCTCTCCCTTCCCAAACATGCTGCAGGAGAGGTTGATGTATAATTTGCATGTTATGTACCTGGTAATATGGAGAAATGAGCTAGTAAATATATTCTTGCCCATAATTAGTTGCTGATTAAATGTTCAAAGATACACATTAAGCATGAAGAACAAATGGAAGATACCCACAGCCAACACATTTTCAACAAATATATATGGATTTGTTCACTTCATTTCTTACTTTCGACACAAGTAATTAGAGTAATTATAATTACAAACACAATGTACTGTCATTTAAAGAATTATATGTGATCCATGTATATATGTGAATGTAATATAATATAAAAAATAATGAGTTTATTGTTAAAATATGGGATATATAATACCGTAAACCTCTGACTATAAGCCCTGGGCTTATATTCTTTTGTAAGTGATTTTTGATGGGCTTAGGGGGGGGGCTTATATGCACAGGGGCCTTATACATAGACGATCAATTGTGTTAGTAATAAACAAGTCAGTCATAAACAGGAAAATAAACATGTATTAATAACACACTCCATTAACATAGTAAGCTATAAAGACAATGACAGTGTTTCAAATATCGTTCTCTGCTATATTAAAAGACAATGTCAATGTTAAATAACATAGTGGGATACTGGGCTTATATTCAGGGGACTTGTATTCAGGGGGGGCTTATATTTCGGGAGGGGCTTATATTTGGAATGAGGTGAGCATTATATTCAGAGGTTTACAGTATACAGTTCAAAAAAGCTTGTATTTTCTTGTCACAGACACACATTTCTGGGTACATATAGAACAGCTTATACGTCAGGTTCTCATGTCGATCCAATGGTAATTTGATATCGCTGCCATCACCATAATATAGTGTAGCACAGAATGGCCTTTTATCATACTTTGACATCATGCATGCAGAAATGCGTTGGTCATTCATGTGGAGATATTACTATCACGATAGAATTAGTTACGCCAAGTAACACGTCAGGTAGCAGCTGAAATATTTTAATATTTGCCATAATAAGCCCATAACCTGTTGGCAAAACAACCAAAACATCTTCACCATTTTACATTATGGCCGAGATACATTTGAATGTCTCGTCTTTTAACGAATATTCAAGCCCTCTTTTCGCTAGAACAACTTTCATAGTTCTTTCAGTATTTGCCATTGAATATAATTTAATAGTAGTACGATTTAAAGCACCTTTAAACGTATAAAAACCCATTTTGTATACTATATTCTGATGAGAATCTTTGTTTAAAACAATATCGATCGTGAGCGTGTGCCCGCGCGAATTTAGTAAGCGGAATAAACAAAAGCAATAAAAGCGCATGCGCCATTTATCTCATTTTGGATAAAAAAATTCGATTTCCCCAGAGTCATGCCACAACCTAACCCGCTAACAGGCATACTCTGGGAACGAGATTGTAAGACAGATTCAACTACATGTATATTCAAACTGGCTGGCATATAAAAAAGGATATAACGAAAACTCAATGCAGATAGGCAAAGGATGACATATTATTGTGTACTAATTTTTATGATTTTCCTAGTTATTTGAAGTATTGATCGAGTTATTAAATAATTCTGTTTTTTAGACCAGTATGTCAATCCTTTCTCAAAAGTCACTTTACACACATAGTTACAGGGGGCCCTTACAGCATTTGGCGTACCTATTACATTACACATTATACCCAATAGCTTTTTGGGGAGAAAATGTCTTTTTGAATTTAAAGTAGCATTGATGTATACTACAAATCAAAGCTCAGGAGATTTTTGGTGAACCCCCCCCCCCTGTAGTTTTGGAGTATTTTCATGCCCCCCTAAATTGCTCGGTTGAAGAAGAGTGCGTGCCCATAAAATAACCCCCCCCCTCTAGTTAAATTATGAACGCTCCCTAATACAAGCAGATGGTTCATTTGAATAATGTTAAGATTAGATGACTTAATAATAATTATGGTCAAAAGCCGGCGATTGTTCGTAATACAGACCGACTGTGAAACAAACTTCATTTGCATTTCCAGTGCAAGCTTATGTATGCGATTGCCCTTTCAGCACTGCAATTGACCATTTGCGTAATAGACTAAATTTTGATCTAAACAAGTCTAGACAAAAATTTCATCACAGCTTGAAAGAGCATCACAAAATTAGTAATATTCCAAAGTTTCGTTGCGAAATGTTGTAAAATGCGGAAAATATAGCCTTGCGAAGTTTGCAATTTTCAGTCATTTTAGATTACAAACGGGAAATTGACAGCCCCAAAGGGTATTGGGCTGTCAATTTCCCGTTTGTAATTTAAAATGACTGAAAATTGCAAACTTCGCAAGGCTATATTTTCCGCATTTTACAACATTTCGCAACGAAACTTTGGAATATTACTAATTTTGTGATGCTCTTTCAAGCTGTGATGAAATTTTTGTTGAGATCAGAATTTAGTCTATTACGCAAATGGTCAATTGGTCTTTCAAAACCATAAATCTTGAGACCGACTGCACAGATTTGAAGATAATTTTTCAGGAGGGATGAAAAGTGGAAGCACCGGCTTAAGACAAATAAATCACGAGCAACCAGCTGGCCAGTCCGCTAGCTTATGAGTGTTTAAATACAACAGAGAAGGTCCACATAATAACAAGATTAGCATGTACTTATCATTGATATATTGGTTTGGAAATTGCCACATTTGATTGGTCTACGCTATTCATTTGAAATACAGTGCAATCATAGATATCTTATATACACTAGATAGCGCATCTCCTTTAGTAAACTTGAAGCCAATAATATTCCAGCGGTTACCCCCATTTGAATAGATGGCGGCCATGTTGGAGTTTCCCACTCGCTAATAAACGCTTAAAAAACAACAATAACTTTTATCATTTGAATAGTTTGAAAATGTATTTGGAATAGGTTTAACTTAATGTTTAAGTTCCCTGTTTAAGAAATAGAAAACATACGAGTCTTCTCATTTCATGGGAATATGCTGAGTCTGCTATCACGGCTTCAATTTTTGAATTGCAGAATAATTAGATGCACTATCTAGTGTATATAAGATATCTATGAGTGCAATATATAGCTGTATTTAAATTGCTCATGCAAGTATAAATGATTATAGATTTGCTACTATTTTTTGGTGTCGTATACTAATAGTTGGGGGGTTAATGAAAATGACCAAAGGTGCTAGGTTTAATATTATTTTCTTCCAAAAAGAGGAAAACTAATTTCCTCTTACAATAAGATATTTTCGAAAATCACACAAAAAGCTTAGTGCGGTACTTTTGACACCGAACACACTACTATGCCTCCGCACGCCCTTCCTTCCTGTTCCAAACTGAAGAAAACTAACTTCCCCTGCAGTCTGATCTAGATCTGTTGATCGTAAAAGAAGTATGAAAACGTCCATACAGCGTTCGTGAAAAGTTGGAAGTGTATAATTATAGCATACATGCACCATTAGTATTATTTGCGCTGCATGCTGTAAAGATAAAATATTATACTTATCTATCCTGTAATAGATATAGTAATACACATCTATCCTGTTTTGTACGTTTGTAATTTATGGGTTCGCACTCACAGCGGTCTAGATTATATAGTACGCATAAATTTAATACAATTAATCAGGGCTGCTCAAAGACATTTAGGTGCCCGAAACAAAATAGCTTCTATGCATATTTCACTTATTAAGGCCCCATTTTAGCCTTTCGCCTCTGGCTTTTCTCCTAAACTAATTGTCAAATTAGTTTAGGAGACAAATAAAATTGACAAATAAAGCCCCGTTTACACTACGCTCAATTTTTGGTACGGCACGGATAAAATTGATACCCGTACCACTTTTTTGGTTTTTGGACTACCTATTTAGTCCAAAAACCAAAAAAGTGGTACGGTACCAAAAATTGAGCGTAGTGTAAACGGGGCTTAAATCACTAGCAATCGGGCCAGTCCACTATAGCTTGTAAGTGTTTATATGGCGAAATACAATAGAGAAGGTGCGTATAATAGCAGGATTAGCATCCGTACATAACAGCAATATATTGGTCTGCCTGTGGTTTCAGTCATTGTTCATTAACTTGGTTTCCTGTTATTATATCAAAGAAAGGTCGTTAATTTAGTACTAGCTATATTTATTTGATTCGAATTCTGTATGGGCTTTTTATTCCCAAAATTAATATTTCAGAGAGCCAAAAGCTCTCCTGGGCTAATTTGATTTTCAACGAAATAAACCTAGCAGCACCAATTTTATGATCAAAATCGCAAAAGAAGGTATGGAACCAGTACCATTGGAACGACGTCAAACTAAGTAACTATGTCCATTTGTCCTAACAAAGATCCTGTCACAAACAACTACTTAGCTTCGAAGAGTCTTTGAAAGATAAATAGCGGTAATACGTCATTAAACATGCTTCTAAATTGTGGAGACTATATTTCTGTGGCTTGATTTCTGAAACTATTGGGTGCGCCGTTAGGCGTCCATACAGTATGCATAGAATGTGCATGTTACTCATATATCTAAATTCTACATGAATACAGGCATGTAACGCAATGTTCATTCGTTTACCAGGGTCGTATATAGCGAGGGGTCTGGAAAGTAGACCATTCCGTGAAATATTGTATATTGCATATAATGCGTGTGCTGTTTTTCGTCTTTTGTATGCCAATCCATTGGAGAAGTCCCCCCCCCCACAACACGCTACAGACAATAGTATTTTTACTTTTTACATCAAGTATTTTTTAAGGATACTTAGTTCTTTTTACTTAAGTACGAGTTTTGCCTCCAGTACTTTTTACTCTTGTAAATTACTTCTATACTTTTATTCGAGTACAAATTCAAAGTAATTCAGGCACCACTGGTACTCATGGCAAATAAAATGTTTCTTTAAATCGAAAGAAACAAAGTGCATAACATACGTATTGAAATCATTTCGATCACTTGAAATGTTTATTTAATAAACAATAAATCAAAAACTGTATACTTTCATTCATATACACTATGTATCAATGATGCTTAGTAATACATTCACAAGAGGGACAATAAAGTTAACTTGATTAAGTTTAAGTACTTGTACTTTTAGTATGTACTTCAGATGGAAAAGTGAGTTAGTGAATACGACATACAGTACCTATACCATGCACGATATATATTTTCCTGTACTCACAGCCGAAAAATTTTCACCCATGCATATATATATATATCCATGTTCGCTTGGTAATCATGCGAAATACCTCTCCTCTCACGAGGCATAATATTATTGTATTAGACAGAAGTTATAATGCGTCTAGTTTTGAGACGAAGAATATTCTTGCCTTCCACTCCTTCCAGTGTTCGACGCACGAACTAGGTAGTCTAGGTCAGCTTAGTTCTAACTTGGCCTGTTGCCGATCTGTGTTTATCGGTTTATCGAGCTTATTTTAACACATACTATTCAATGTATTATATACTATACTATATGATTATATTAAAACAACATTGCGACATGGTTGTACTAATGTAACTATTAGCGATTACAGCCAGGCAACATTCAAGAATCAATATTTTCGGAAAAACAAACGCGCTTTTCTTGATTACATATTTCCATAGTCCCAGCGCGACTCCTGTTATATTTCAAAGTTGTCATATTTTTTTGTTTTAATTAAATCAAAATTAAACTGTACTATAAAAGCAAATTCACTCTACAAAAGCTTTTATATTATAAAACGCACAAAAACATGTATTAATTTTGAAAAGGCTTTTGCCCCTGTCAAACAAGAATGAGGGTTGATGATAGTTGGTATACAGTCATGAATAAGAATTGTTACAGAGCTAGGGGGGGGGGGGGCATTTCAAGCTATAGAGAACAAAATAAAGGTTTGAAGAATATTCCAACTATACGTTTTAACTTACTTATATAGAATACATGATAGTGTTGTTGGGAAAGCATTAACAACAGCTAACCAGCCTGACCAAGATCGCGTGACTCCCAACTATCGGCTTACTATATCATCACATCTTTGTCATCTCTCATGCACTCTCACCCTTTCGATCGGGCTGCAGGTCGATCAATATCAAACATAAATGACAAAGTCACAAAACAAATTAAATTGCTTACTTTCCTATAAACTATTCTCGAGTATAATTGTATAAAACTTAAAAGTGTATCTTAATTATTCTGCCTTTTGGACAGCGGACTATTCCCAATTGGTCATGGACAACTTAGAATGAATTTGCATGCACATATTTCAGAGCAATCTGGATAATTTTCGTTTTAAAAACATTAAACTGACATCTTGTATATATGGAGGAGCGATCAACTTAGTAAAGTTTCCGAAGTGTATTTTGCCAAAATTCACCTAGGTTTTCGCGTAGATTCCTATTGTAAATAGTAAATAATATTGCAGCGTTTCCCCGGAAGTAATTTTCGCACATAGCGATTGTCACTGTGTGACCCGTGCATGTGCAGACTGGTCACAAATTCCCTGTTGCTTTTGCACTCGCATATATCGAGCATCAGATGTATAGTGCCAGACGCGGCTTTTTTAATTGGCAGACGTTGCCAGAGAAAGAATTACTGATCCAAGATAAATGAACTTCGAGATTCGTATATACCTAGCGGTTTGCTGGAATTTCTGTTTCACTGTACAGATAACTAGTAAGTCAGCAATCCACAGTAATCATAATACTTTGGTCCTATATATATTTCCGCATAGTTATATCATCAGGCATATATAGGGCGTAACACCACTCCGTTTGCCTGAAGTATATGTGACACGTTTTACTTCGTTATTTTCATTTGGTGGCGACGTATTTCGTTACTTTCTAACTTTTGTTTGATTTTACGTGATTTATTTCTGATTTATTATAACTTTGGGATAGGTGATAGGACCTCTACATGCGTCCGAGATCTCTCGTTTGTGACTTACTTATAAGCATTATTTATTTAGTGGATTTCTTATATCTTCAACGGGGTCTGGAAAGTAGACTATGCCGTGAAATATTGTATATTGCATATAATGCGTGTGCTGTTTTGCGTCTTTTGTATGTCAATCCATTGGAGAAGTCCCCCCTCCCCGCCCCCCTATACACGCTACAGACAATAGTATTTTTACTTTTACCTTTTATTTTAAGTATTTTTTTACGATACTTTGAACGTTTTGCCTCAAGTACATCGTTTTATTGTTAATTACTTCTAGTTTTACTCGAGTACAAATTAAGTAATTCATGAGGCACCAATGTTTTAACAAATCGAAAAAAAACAAAGTATATAACATAGTGCATGATACGTATTGAAATCATTTCGATCATTTGAAATGTTTAATTAATAAACAATAAACTGAAAAACTTATAAGGAATCACAAATTTGCACATGTCAATAATTAAGTAGCCGCCAGAAGTATACTCTTTGTATGCTTTCATTCATCCATGCAGTAGCTGGTATCATGGTTACCAAAGTTCTCCGCGTTTTTGTTGTTTTGCTATATCTTCCACTTTAAAAGAGTGATATTGAAGCATAAAATTTAAAAACATGCCTAAGCCACGACAAAGTATTCAAGGTAAATGTTTTTCGTCTTTGTTTTGTATTTTTTTACATTTGTAGCTACGAAATTGGCGTCACAAATTTTAACGAAATTTGCGATGTATCATTCACTGTAGTTAATTAGTGCTTGAAATATTTGCTAAAATTGACTGGGAATACTTAGAGTTTTCATCGTAGAATGGCGTGGTTATATTTATTTCCTCCTTGACTAAAATGTTTAGCTGTATTATTGCTATAAACATGCCATTTTTGAGAATTTGGTTTGCAACTAGGTCTGAACATCCAACCACGCCATCAGCCCATTGAAAACATTAGGTCACGTCAGCTAGTTTCCTATCCATTTATTTTATTATCCATGCTGGTATGTATCCAATGATGCTTAGTAATACATTCTCAAGAGGGACATTAAAGTTAACTTGATTAAGTTTAATAATAGTAATACACCATACCTGACGCGGCTTTTTTAATTGGAAGACGTTGGCAGAGAATATATGAATTACTGATCCAAGATAGCTGAACTTCGAGATTCGTATAGGTAGCGGTTTGAATTACTGTTTCACTGTACAGATAACTAGTAAGTCAGCTTTCCACAGTAATCATATTAAATACTTTGTCTTTGGTCCAATATACATTTTTCCGCATATATAGTTATATCAGGTAGGGCGTAGGCTGGGGTAGTTTTTCGGTATTCGTTGTTTGCAATCACGTGACTTTTCATCCAAATGACGGGCAATCAAACAACTTATGTACGATTTTTCTCCTATCAGAATGGTTGTAGTAAGAAAAACTGAACGGTGATTCATTTTTTTTTAAACTTGAGTCTTAAACTGTCTCTAAACTCGATCAATACATTAAAATAGCCGGTTTTTGTTATGCTTGCCCGTCAACTGAAATCCCAAAATTACGTCATTGCAAACAGAGAATACCGGAAAATACAGGTTTTTTCAAAAACACGGAAAACCGGAAGACGAAGAACCGGAAAAAAAACGAGATAAAAAAGGGCTAATATCTGTAATTTCAATTTCTGTTTCACTGTACAGATAATTATAGTCAACTGTCCACAGTAATCATAATACTTTGGTCCAATAAATATTAATTTCCGCATAGTTATATCTTGAGGTAGGGCGTAACACCACTCACAGGCCTGCCAAGGTGTGGTGCATAAAATGAGGGAGATTACAATATTTGTGATATATCTGCGCGTGACGTGAGCTCACAATAAACATGAGCTCAACGAAATCTCTAGCGATAAGGATTTTGATCTCAACAAGTCTAGATAAAAATTTCATCACAGCTTGAAAGAACATCACAAAATTAGTAATATTCCAAAGTTTTGTTGCGAAATGTTGTAAAATGCGGATAATATAGCCTTGCGAAATTTGCCGTTTTTCAGTCATTTTGCATTACGCGGGGGGAAATTGACAGCCCAATACCCTTTGGGGCATCAATTTCCCGTTTGTAATAGAAAATGACTGAAAAACGGCAAACTTCGCAAGGCTATATTATCCGCATTTTACATCATTTCGCAACAAAACTTTGGAATATTACTAATTTTGTGATGCTCTTTCAAGTTGTGATGAAATTTTTATCTAGACTTGTTGAGATCAAAATTTAATCTATAATGCAAATGGTCCATTGCTGTGAGCACTTCGTTTAAGAAAACATTCAGAACACTCGCTCTTGCTCAGGTGTGCAACACATATCAATCGACATGTGTCTAGATAATTTGTTAGTTTTTTTCTGGTAGCACTCCCAACACTACTGTGTTGCAGGTAAAACACAAGGAATGCGGGAGATTTCCTGTAGAATGGCTTGGGTGAATTTAATTCATCAGACGAATTTATTAATTCATTTCATAGGATGCACTATGTTGCATGAGAGCGCAAAATAGTTAAATGTTATTATGCAAAAGTATGTAGATCGAATAGACAACTTGCATGTTAGACTAATTTTTTATTTAGGCAAAAAAAAGTAAATTCCTGTAAAGAACTTATTAAAATACGTAAAATTGCAAAATTTGGTTACGAAATGTTTTAAAATACAGAAAATATAACCTTGCGAAGTTTGCATATTTTCAGTATATTTTATGACGTGCGGAAATTGTTACCATTTTCGGCTCAAAAATGGTAACAATTTCCGCACGTAATACAAATATACTGAAAATATGCAAACTTCGCAAGGCTACATTTTCTGTATTTCACAACATTTCGCAACCAAATTTTGCAATTTTACTAATTTCATTATGTTCTTTTTAACTGTTGTGTTTTATTCCCTTCTCTTTACTTAGATTAAAATTTAGTCTAACATGCAAGTTGTACATTGCCTGCACAATTTAGGGTTTTAATTTTTTTCCAAAAAGCATTGTTACATGTCAGCTTCCCAGAAGTATCAACTTCTAGTTAGGGCGATTCATCAGTAATTGTTCACTGGATGGATACGCAGTCAGAACTTGTTAATCTATAGTTTATTCGTAATATATTATATTGATAATAAATAAATTGATAGACCAAATTCTCATGTTAGGTAGCTATATATTTTAGTGGATACGCGAATACGTAGTCAATTTTATTTTGAGTACGAGGCATACATTTAGTTAGCATTTATACGATACATGGATATGCAGGGCTGCCGAGAAGTGTGAGGGGGGGGGGAGGGCTGGGGGCGGGACAAATTGCTCCGGCCCCCACCTTAGCTGGGCCCCAACTTGAGAGAGAGCCTAAAATCGAGTAGGTTCTTTAAATCGGTCAGAACATTTTTGAAATTAAGGGCCCCTTGCAGTAGCTCCACATGCAGTCTAGCTAAGGTCCAGTTGGGTGACTGACTTGGGTCAAGCTTAAAAATAATGATCGGTCATGGGGCCCCCAGAGAAGGTTTGCCCCGGACCCCACGAATTCTTTCGGCGGCCCTGTGGATACGCAG
>CACRXK020014436.1:0-13082 GCA_902702795.2 Paramuricea clavata
ATTCGAATGTTTTCAAAGCTTTACTTGCTCTTAAAAAAGATCCGGACAGGGTTATTCTTTCAGCGGACAAAGGCAATTGCGTTGTTGTTATGGACAAACATGATTATCGCGAGAAGGCTCTTTCACTGTTGAATGACAGAAATATGTATTCTATTCTCAAGTCTGATCCTACTGGAAAGACTCAAGAGGTTTAAACGCCAAGTTACTTCTTTTGAAGAAATCCAATGTTATCAGCAAGGCTACATATGAAAAGTTATACAGCAGTGATGGACTATCTCTGCGTTTCTATGGCTTACCGAAAATCCATAAACCGGAAATTCCATTGAGACCTATTGTGTCCTTTGTGAATTCTCCTACATATGGAGTTTCAAGTTTTTTGGCGAAAATTTTGTCCTCTGTGGTGGGAAATACCGAAAACACTGTCAAGAATTCCTGTCATTTTCAGAATTTGTAAGAGGTAAAACTCTTAAAGCAGATCAAGTGTTGATGTTGTTTCCTTGTTGACAAATATCCCAGTTGATCTTGCCATCAAGGTTGCGGCAAAAATACTAAGACAGAATGCCACTTTGTTACAAAGAACATCCTTGCCTGTAGAAGATATTATTGATCTTCTGTATTTTTGTCTCAACGCCACATGCTTTGTGTTTGAGGGCTGTTATTATCAACAGGTTTTTGGAACAGCGATGGGGTCACCAGTTTCGGCAGTAATTGCTAATTTAGTAATGGAAGATGTCGAACAAAGAGCTTTAGCCTCTATTCCGCTGCCCCTATCTTTTTGGAAACGTTTCGTCGATGATGTCATCTCTGCAGTTTCTACAAATGAGATCGATATTCTGCTGCAATATTTAAATTCTATTGAGCCGGTAGAACGTGAGATAAATGGACATTTAGCTTTTTTAGATTTGAATGTGCACAGAACTGTCGAAGGGAAGTTAGAGACTGATGTTTATCGCAAACCTACACACACAGACAAATACTTGTCATACGACTCTCATCACCCAGTATGCCATAAAAGATCCGTAGCAAAAACTTTGCTTCAAAGAGCTGAATCGTTGCCGTCAAACAGTGATTCTCAAGCTAATGAACGTGAATATGTTCTAAATGTTTTAGGGGAAAACAATTCCCCAAAGCGTTTTCTTAATGATTGCCTGAGACCACCTGTTTGTATGAACCAAAATAACTCCGATGGTGATACCTCTGTTAAGGGTTTTGCAATAGTTCCATACATTCAAGGTGTCACAGAACCAATCAAGAGAATCTTAAGTAATTGTAATATTAAGGTTGCCTTGAAACCCTATTTGACTTTAGGCCATATTTTCGCAAGGCCAAAAGATCCTGTTGAAACAAATCAGAAGACTCATGCTATATATTCTATACCATGCGGTGCATGCAGCCCGTAGCTGAGGGGGGCCTGGGGAGAAGTGCCCCCCGACTCGGAAATAAAATTGAAATTATGCCCCCCCCCCCTTTATTCCACATTTTTTGCCATGATATACAGAACTACAGCGACCGTATGAAAATAGATTGCTTGTAGCCTAAAATAAAGAACCTCATAGGCGTAGAGTATGGGGGGTGGGCTTTGGGGTCGAGCCCCTCCAGAAATCTTACACCGGGAGCTTAGCCCCTGCAGACGTTTTGCAGAACTAATAGCTGTTAATGTTGTTATTTTTGTGGGGCCTAAGTACCGAAATTTGGTATGAAAAATTGAGATAAAGTACCTGGAAAGCAATTGCAACGTACTCGTTCGGAAAATTTTTTACCTAAAAAGTTGTCGACGGGGGGGGGGGGTCGAGTCAGATTCATCCCAACCCCTCTGTTACATTCTTTCTGCAGTGCCCCCCAGAAATTAGCGACCTTAAGCATGTAGGACGGGAACGCGACGGCGACGGCAAAAAAACTCGTTGAACCAAATGATTGCAGAAGAAAACCTGTCGTCTATTATCCATCGTATGAAAATAATACATTTTAATGATCAAAATTAACACTGGGTTTATGATTGAGAAAGTTCTAGGACCCAATTTATAATAGCTCTTGTCCCAGCTTGACATGTAAGCGTTGTATACAGGACGTGATAGTCTGTATTTCGCCGTTGTAAAACATAGCTACGGTGACGTCTAAAACGTCCGTGGATTTTAATTGTCAATTTCTGCTCATTTTCTTGCATTAATATAATATTTTAGCTGTTCTCGTTGCACTTTCGTTCTGTTTTATTGAAGTTCTTAATAACGGTAGTTTTTTATAATTATAAAAGTGTAAAATTTAAGGAGGTTTCGTGACACGTCCCCGTACTAGATCAAGCTTTGCTTAAGTTCGCTATTGAGAGCCAGCTACGGGCTTGATGGGGTGACTGCGACAAAGAGTATTTGGGTCAGTCTAAACGCCAGTTTGGTACACGGCTAAAAGAACATCAAAAGGCTGTTTCAACTTTAGACAACGGAAAATCAGCTTTAGCCGAACATGTATGTTACACCAAACACGAGATTGCGTGGGAAAACTCTAAAGTAATTACCACAAACAATCGCTATGGTCAAAGACTTTGCCTAGAAGCGTGGCATATAAATATAAGTCATCATGCTTTGAATAGGGATGACGGTGCCTATTTGCCAGAGAAATATATGCATCTGCTTGGCAGGTGACGTCATCCCTTGGGTATTTAAGAAGCCACGATCGCAATTTTAGATCACCCCTGATGAAGACACTAGACTGGAGTGTCGAAACGTTGGGTCTTGATTACAATTCGACTAGACTTTGTAATCACTTATTTAAACCAGAGTAGCGAGCGAAACATGATTGATATACCTGGTTGCAGTGAACGAACAAACTTTATATTATCGATGTCATTAACATAAATAAGAAATAATAGTGGATCTAAATTTGATCCCTGCGGAACAGCAAAGTTTGTTTTAATGGTGTTTGAGAGTGTCCCATTAAGGTCTACAAATTGTGAGAGATAGATAGGTAGATAGATAGATTTTATTTTATTTTGACACGCTAACTACGTCAATTAAAAACATTGATTTCCACGAAGGGCGTGTGTTCAAAAGTTATTATATATAAGTGTTGTTATGACTCTTACGGAATCAAATAAAAGAAAATAGAAATAATCTAACTGTTCCAAACTACTTTAGAATGAATAGGTTCTGAATGTTTAGATAGGTTCTAAACCAATGTAACGCAACGCCACCCATACCATGGTGCTCCAACTTGGAAAGGAGAATCGTGTGGTTGATAGTGTCAATGCCTTTCGATTCATTTCTATAGAGAGGGATTACTCGCGAGAGCTTCAGTTCTTCAGGGAATATACCAGAAATAAACGAAAAATTATATTTTACTTAGTTCTGATGCGATAACTGGTTTTGCAAGTTTCAGTAGACTAATAGGAATTCCATGAGAGCCCAAAGCCTTTGAGGCATTAAACTAATTTATCATAGAAGCCACTTTATTAGGAGTTGTAGGTGTAAGAAAAAAACTTTTGTGAGAATTCAAAGGAGTAAGATACTGTCGAAAGTCTTTATTAGAAGGAGATATCTTTTCTGCAAGTTGAAGACCAATATCTCTGAAGATGATGAATTGATTGCCAATATCCTGCGGTTGATCAAATTCAACGCCATTATATTATTTATCTTGTCCGGAGTAATGGAACTTTTAGACCTTATTTTAACTATTTGGTTAATAATTTTCCATGTTTCTTTTATATTACTTTGAATATTTGTTAATTTATTTTTAAAGTATAAATTTTTACACAATTCTTTCAAATCAGTTAAAGTATTAGAGTATGATTTATATTACCTTTTTTATCTTCATTGCTTTGATAAAATTATGATAATAAAGATATTGTTTTCTTTTTATCGACTTTAATATAGCAGGAGTAATCCAAGGTTTCGTAGAAAGTTTAAATTCTTTCCTAGAGACATTTTGTATAGGTGCATGTTTATTTACTGTTGATGTAAATATGGAAAAGAAATTAGAAAATATATTATTACCATTTCTATTATGGTTAGAATCACTGGTGGATGTTTCTAGGTGTTGTAAAAACATATCATTATTGAAGTTTTTGAAGTTTCTTTTCTTCTTATTCCGTTTTGTTGCCGATTTTATTTTATGTAAGAATAGAAAGACATGAAAATGACCAGAAATTTTAGTCAAGCAAATTCCGGATGTAATAGGTTTGTTTAAAACATTGGTATAAATATGGTCAATTAAAGTTTCAGTGTAGTTTGTGACCCTAGTAGGCTGTGTAATAACAGGAAAACAAGCATATCAAGGTAATCAGAGTATAAGTTGGTGTGTTTCACATATTATGAGATCAATGTTTATATCCCCAATAATGATAAATTGCTTGTTTTCATTCAAACTACAGGTATGCTCCAATTTATCTGACAAAGCATCTTTAAATGCAGAATATTAGAGTGTGGGTGTCTATAAATTATGCCTATAATAATATTTTTTCTCATTTTTAGGTGTATTAATTTCAACCCATAAATTCTCAAAACCATCAACCAGTAACTTAATATCTTGTCTTAAGTGAAATTCTAAGCAATTGTGAATATACAGAACCACACGTCCTGCTTGTTTGGAAAAATCATGTTTTAAAAAACTGTAATTAAACAAATCGATATTGGAAGATGAGTTTTCGTTTAGTCTGATCTCACTTTTTCCAATTATAGAGATTTGGTTTTCAAATGAAATCAGAATATCATTAAGTTTACTAAATTGCTTTTGGAGGCTCCTTAGATTACAAAGAAAAAGTGAAATAAGATCATGATTATTATTATATGTTGGGGAATATGATTGTAAGTAAGTTAGGGCCGCGGTATTAAATAAGTTTTTACATTCTTCTGTACTATAGTAATTTGACGAAAATGAAGGAATAATATTATCAGGGTCTTGATAATCAGAATTAATAGATTTGTTTAGATGGCTATTAGCAATATTCTGATTAGGATACATTATTAAGCTGTATGCAAAAATTGTAGGATTAGTGTTAGTAAGATTATACAGATTAAACTTATCTAGCTGTGGAGAATTGGTCTTTGAATTGTTCAAATTCAGACAAAGTAGAGAACGAAACTACTTTAGAATGAACATCATTATCCTGTTTCATATACGTTTTCCCATTCATTGTCCATACAAACTGAAACTTTTGCTCTTTTTGAAATTCCTTTGTTTTTCTGAATATTTCTTTAGCCTTTGTTGTTAGACTTTCGTTTATGTAAAGTTTATCATTCTGTTGGGAAAATCCAAGGTCAGTGGCATTAAATCTGGTTAAATTTCTTCGTGCTTGGTGTAAACCATCTCGCACACTTCTTCTTGTAAATTTAGCAATTATAATAGATGTTCGGTCTCCTCTTGTAGGTAATCTATGGATGATTGAGATATTCTCGTTTTTGATTTTTGTACCAACCAGTTCGCCAACCTTTTGAACTAATTTGTCAGTGTTTTCGCCAGATTGAATAGGAATTCTATGTCATTCCAGACAATTTCCACACGAATAGAGATTTTGAGCTTCTTGGTCTTCTTCTAATTGTATTATTCTATTGGATATCTCGGTTTCATTTGCCTTTAATTGTGAATTTTCTTGTTTCAGGAATTAATTTTGGTATCGGAGGTCTTCGATCGTTTTCTACAGTTGTTCAAACTTAGCATTAGGCTGGATTTTATTTCTTTGGGTTCATCTTGAGTTATTTTGTGGTATTTGACTACTAGGTCCTTCAGTTCAGAATCTTGTAATTTGAAGCGATCATCTAAAATTCGTTTAAGCGAACATTTTCGAGTAATGGACAATCTTTTCCATTAAAGGAATACCGAATGGTTTTCCGTGCAGGATTGCGTGATCCATGCACGCGGGATGTTGCGAGACTTTCGGAAAGCGTAAAAATACACGAGCCGTAGACTAGTGTATTTTTACGCTTTCCGAAAGTCGGGCAACATCCAAAGTGCATGGATCATGCTATCTTGCACACGGGAAAATCACTTGGTAATTGTAAAAATAAAATTACTACAGTGAAACGACGCTTAACTTGATTAAAATTACTGATGAAATGTGCAGTTCTCACAACATTTGCAAATTAACCAATCAGAGAATGCCTACTCCACTCTTTTGAAAACAACAACATACCAGTATGTGAACAGAATTTGATCGCAAATTCGCGAAAAAATACAGCGAAAATACAAGGACTTTTTCGATAAAATATACGAAATTTGAAATGGAAAACTCGCTAAACAGAGAGCCAAAGTAGTTTTGAAGATTCTCGACCTGAATATGTGAAGATTTCGAAGCGTTTGATCAACTTTGAAGCGAGAGATGTTGTACTTGCATGCCATGGTCTGATGAATTTCAACGCTGCGCGTTGTTGCTGAATAGCAATGTATTGATCAGAAATTTATTCATACAACTAAGCCAACGTCTCAATAATTGGGAACTTACTTCAAAGTCGAAAGGTATCGTACAATGAAACTTTACAATACAAGTACATTTGTAAAATCATGTGCAAGAATTTCTGTTCAGAATTTCCCGTGCAGGATTGTCTGATCCTGCACGGCTGTTGACCAATCAAATTGCGTGTTTCATTGTAGTTATTATATAATATATTTTCTTGTTCATCTTGTGATAATATTTCCACATTTGATAAATCTATATGTTGACTGGATTGGTTATTTTGGTCACGTTTCGATTTTGGTGGCATTTTAAGGTAATTAAATCGCAGCCATCAAAATCATGATCATCCGCCATATTTAATTATGATTGCAAAATGTTTTTGCTTTCATTCCTCTCCCCTCCGTCGCACTATGATTTCCTTTCATTCCACTCCCCCCGTCGCAAGTATGATGAAGCACTGATCACGACAGACATCACGTCGCCGTGGGATGGCAGAGATCTTCTTTGAGAAGAATATTGACAATGAAAAACTCAAAGAACTTTTACCACAAACAACTTCATCTGGATACGATCTAAGACAATATGTAACATATGAACTACGAGAGCAAGTGTTTCTCCGGGATATCCAAACACGAGAAAACAGTGTATGAAAACACGAGCGCGAAGCGCGAGTGTTTTCATACATTGTTTTCGAGTATTTGGATATCCCGGTGAGACACGAGCTCGAGTTGTTTATATGACTTCTCAAATGCATCGAGACGTAACAGAATGTTTTCGTTTGCTGATTTATTCAAGTAATTTTGCATGCGTAATTAAAATGTTTGATGAAAACACTAGTGACTTTCGTCAAGTTTCATCGGGTTATCCAAATAGAATCTTGTGATCAAATATGTGATTATCATTGGCTGAATTGCTCATGAATTATTAATGAATTGGAGAAGTAAATATCATAATTATGTTTGTAGAACTGAACGTTTTAAGAATTTGTTTTTGGCTCAAAATATTTCAAAGATAAACAGTAAATAAGTAAGTTTTTGGAAATGTAAATACTCTTAAATATGTCATAATTATGGAGTTTTAACTTCTCTTAAAAAATCAATTAATAATTCACGAGGAAAATACAAAAGAAATAAATGTTTAATCAATCTTTGTAAATCGGATAAAGATTTGTCCTAATTTACATAAACTTCAGCTTTGATTTTCTCGGCTTAGACAATGTTTATTTTTAAAATTAGTTCGCCATGAACTCATAAGATGGGTCATTTTTTTATCTCTCGCCTTCGGTCCGAGGTTGCATATCGGGTACAGATCGGCTGCTCATGGTTTATCTAGTACTTAAATTTATGTAATACAGGTGCAATTTAACCTTTTGGGTTACAAATCAATAAATCAATTTAATTCAAATCGTCTTCCTATAAATATTTAACAGTTATTCTACAAACTCGAGACGAATATGAGCTGATAGCCGATAAGGCGCGTAGCGCAGAATCGGCTATCGCTCATATTCGACGAGAGTGAGTGTAATAACTGTTTTATTGCATACACAAGGTCTGAATTCACAGACTTTGCTTTTCGGATATTTTCAATATTCTTTTATTTTTACCTCCGCCAGGAGGTTATGTAATCATCTGGGTTTGTATGTGTGTGTGTGTGTATGTGTGTGTGTGTGTGTGTGTGTATGTGTGTGTGTATGTGTGTGTGTATGTGTGTGTGTATGTGTGTGTGTTTGTCTGTGAGCACGATAACTCAAGAAATACCAAACATATCCGTACGAAATTTTTTGAATGCATTTCCCATCGGCTAAGGAAGAACTGATTAAAATTTGGTTGAATTTGGTTAAAAATTGAACGAGAAATGAACAAAATTTTGTCTTGCTTTTCCCGGTCAATTAACAAAAAATATTACTGAATGCGTAATTAGGACGTGTATAATTTATGCACTCAGTGCTAAGACAATAATGAGATGATAAACCTCATTAAGCTTCGGCCTTCATTATCTATTGTCTTGGTTGCATTTCACGCGACCGAAATTCAATGTCTAAAACAAGGCTTACGGAGTTACGCATTATTACGTTCAGCAAAGTGCCAGTCCATTCAAATTCTAACAACATTAGATTACTTCAATACAGGGTGTATAAAAAGAACGCAACCTCGGAATTTCCCAAGAAATCGACATTGTTTTAAAGACAAAAGATTTTAGCTGCCTGGGAATTTAAAATAGCACAACTGTGAAAATTACTGCACGCGCGAGTGCATAAAGCAAAATTTATGCATTTATTTAATGACACTTAATAAGTTTTTATTTTACAAGTACTGTACAGTACAACAACAGTAATATGTTCTGTTAGCAATTCGATTTCAATTCGCGGGGGCCTGAAATCTTTTATGCTTAATAATTATAAAGTGGATTTCTTAGGAAATTCCAAGGTTGCGTTTCACTTCCGAGTAACGGGCGGAGGTATGCAGTCTCTGAGTGCCCTCTAGTGTTTAATATGTTTTTATCTTCGCTCTTTCGGCCGATAATTTTTTCCGAAATATATGTTTTAAACCATTTTAAGTTTTAAAAATTCATTTGCGAATCTGTAAACAATTTGTGGGAGCTTTTTCATTGTGTTTTTAATCATGCAAAGCTATAAAAAGCGAACAACTTGCCATTTTCTCGTTCGCAAAACGTCAGAAATTCAGTTTGAGCCGCCATTTTCTTTTTCTCTACTAGTACTAGCAGGATATGAGCTAAGATCCTGCTACTGGAGAACCAATCAGATGGCAGAATACCTTGTGCAAATAATAACAATGATTATTTGTGAACCTACGTACCACGCTATATATCTCGCAATTACAATGAAAATAATTTCAACTTTCTCGTAAAACATGAACACGATTACTTTAAAAGTTCATTTTTTATCAGGTCAGTAAATCTGAGTTTGAAAGAGCATTCAAACGGACTTGAAAACCTGTGGCACGCTGGGCTTATTGACAACCAAACTTCACAAATAATTATTACGAATCAAAGTTGCCATCATACAGCCCTCCGGCTGTAATTATCATTACTATTAACATTAATATTAATAATAATTCATATTATGGAAAGTTGTGTAATTAATAATTTTAATTAATAATAATAATTTGTGTAATTAATTATTTTAATTAATATATTGTGCTGTTTGTTAAATGGGATGCAAGTCGTGTTTCTAGTTCCCCAGTCACATCTATGTCACGTTTTTGCATGTACTGTAAGTTGTCTGTTTGTGTGATTATACAGTAATACTCTATTACTGTGACAAATCATAATTAAATTTAAAGGTGACTCATGTTAAAGTGCCTATGACACGAAATTTCACCCCAAATGTTCATGATTGCATTGTAAAGAACACTTAAAATGACTTAATAATTTCTTTTATAGAATTTTGGTAACTTGCTTCCTTTGCAAGATATTCAACTTTGTTTCATATGCAAATATCACCGGTGTGACATCACATCGCATAATGACATTTTGAAAACGCAATATTTTTCCTTGATAAAATACTTTTACAAACAAATACAGAGGATTAATTACCAGTTATGAAATTAATACATATACAAGGGCAATTTTTAAGTTTTTTAGATACGTATTCGTCAAGAAAACTATACTTTTGATTATTGATGTGATAGTTTTGATTATTGATGTGAAAATTATTGATGTGATGTCACACCGGTGATATTTGCATATGAAACAAAGTTGAACATCTTGAAAAGGGAGCAAGTTACCAAAATTCTATAAAAGAAATTATTAAGTAATTTTAAGTGATCTTTACAATGCAACCATAAACCTTTGGGATGAAATTTCGTGTCATAGGCAATTTAACAAATATAAAACATATTCCGTGTTAATACAGTTATATCAACACGATTGGGAATTGGGAAAACGAGAAATTGTGTGGAAACACAACGCCCGAAGGGCGGAATGTTTTTGCACACAATTACAAGTTTCCCAATTTCCACTATACGGAAAAATGCTTTATATTTTTTACAAAGAAATATAAAGAAAGAAATTTTCCGTGTTGACATTGAGTTACATCAACACGGCTCTTAGCCAATCAGCGTCCAGACTATGTAAATATTAAACTATGTAAATATTAAACTATGTAAATATTAAACTATGTAAGAGTAGGAAAAGTGAATGCATGGATACAGCTAGGTTGATTGGGATGAAAAGTGAGAAATCAGAATGGCAACTATGTTTTCGAAGCGTAGGCTATAATAAGCGAAAGTATTTTCCTGATGTATTATCTGGCAGTAGTGAGTCTTACCTACATATAGAGCAAACTTAACAGTTTAAGCAATAAGCAGGTATACGTCACCGAATGTAAAAACAACTAACGGTATGCCACTTCTTGAATGAAACATTTCTTGAAATATTCCTTCAAATTATGTATCTGAAAAATAAATGCCTTGTGCATTCTGTACCAATAATAAATGTTATCAAACACAAAAGCTTCATTAAATTTAACAAACAAGCACGACCCCGCAACAAAAATTTTAACAAAACAATATACAACTATAAACCACAGAAAGCACTATGTCTCAAATCTGTTGCAATTTAGGGAGGAAACAAGGAGAGGAACAAATTGCAATTGGCCCTAACTTATGTAAGCGCTATTTCGGAATTTGAAAAGCATGACTGTCTTCTGTGGGGTTTTTTTGGCAATAATTGTCTATTAATAGTAAAACTCTATCAAAATACTTACAACAGGTACTTTCAATATTAATAACAATGCATATCCAATAAAACCTTTGACAAAGCAAATTTAATTAACCTGCTTGCTTATTGTTTCAAATCTGGGTACGAAATGTCTGCCAGAGAAATCACAGTGGCTTTATGTATGCTTTGGCAATGTTTTCATTTATCAAGTTGCAGTATTGCATACATAAAGTATTCAAAATTGAAAGTGATAAATTGGGGTCTACCTCTTGCTGGACACAAACTTAATGTAACACCAATAGCAACGAGTAGAGTAACAAATCATATCAAGTGTATGGTTCACTGCGCAAAAACTATGGGATGCGTTGCTATAAATCTTGGTCCCGCACAAGCCGGACAGCACGAGTGTGAAATGTTGGAAACAACACGATATTCAATATTAAATGTTTTCTCTGCGAAAATTTTGACTGCCAAAGCTGGCTGGACATACATTGGACCTAAGGTATATTATATTGTAAGATGTTCTGCAGTGTTAGTAACATATCCAACTATCACTGTCATTGTTTATACAATTATAGTTATTCCATGTAACTAAAGCTTGAACTCACTAGAGATTTACTAATATTTATATTTACTAGACTAAATGCGAGGCTATTCCATGTCCTAAGAAATTATTGTGCATTCAACATGAACCTGATTACATCTGCATAGATCCAGTCAAAGCCAAAGGTGAAGTACAGTATGTCAGTATATTATTTGTTAGTATAAATATGACAAATAGATCAGATTTCAAGAGCTTCGTGAAAGTACTAGTAACTATTTTTCTAGTCCGATTTGAAATTTAAAACTTAAATCAATATACATGTAGCTACATACAGGATATTCAAAAAATTATTGAAATGGTGGCGTATTGTTCGAGTTTGAATGCCCTACCACTAAGCTGAACGCAAAAATGCGTAAAATATTGACAGGGTGCATACATATATTACATATTGACTTGATAAGAAATTAAAATATCTTTGTATAAAGCGCACGTAGATTTTCTGCTCTTAGAGAATTTAAAGCAGCTTCTTAAGACAGCTTGACCGTAAGAAACACAAAATGTGTGGCAGATATGAAAACCTGAAAGTTCTTCAATTTCACTCGATTTTATATATATTGTAGGCATATCCAACCCCACACATTTACTGAAGTCTCAGCCATGAAACAAAAAATGAAGAAAAGTTAGAGCACTTCAAAAATCGAATAAAAAATGACGCGAAATATCCAACAAATTTCGCCGTATACAAAGCAGTAAACATCATGTGCTGTGCTGAGCGCGCATTATACTTTTGGTCTGCTGTTACAATATATGTTTTTAGAATATATGGAACTTTTTCGTGATATCTTTTCTCCATAAATCGAAATGTTATTGACTTGGTCATTTTAGATCAAAGATGGTTGAAATTTCCGGGTTTTCCAAACTAGCCAAAGTACGTCGTGTGAATCGCCAATTTAAATATGGTCCTACTTTCGTTAAAAATGTACATATGCATAATTTGTTAAAGCTAGGTCATTCGACGACGATTTCAGATGTTTGGGATTCTTTTGTGTCTTGGCGAAATTTGATCTTAAACATGTACAATATTAGCTTAATTGAGTGCTTCGATTCGTAATAGAGACCTTACGATTTTAGGACGGCAACCGCGACGGCGACGGCCAAAACAAACTGCTTCAAATAAATGGTAGTTGATAGTTCGTCGTATATTATCAATTGTCCCCGACCCGGCGGCGCGAAGCGCCGTGCGAGGGTACTAATTCCGCACGGCTAATTATACCCGGGTATGTGAAAACATAGCGGAGACTGCAAAGTTGTCCTCCATTTTGTTTATGTCATGGACGGTTTTCGACGTTATGCGTATGCGCGAATACAAAATCTGTCGAAGTAAATTGCTGTTCATTTTGAAAGGACGTATTTTGCTGTTTTACAAGCAATTATTTGTTTTAAATTTTGTTAAAAAGTTTAAGAAAGTACGACACTTTT
>CACRXK020014437.1:0-13081 GCA_902702795.2 Paramuricea clavata
GTTGTTGGTTTATCTCATGAACTGTTCTTTATGTTTTTGAAGTTTGTTCTGACTAATATAATTGTACCAACGTTGTTGGTTTATCTCATGAACTGTTCTTCATGTTTTTGAAGTTTGTTCTGACTAATATATAATTGTACCAACGTTGTTGGTTTATCTCATGAACTGTACGTTCTTCATGTTTTTGAAGTTTGTTCTGACTAATATACTTGTACCAACGTTGTTGGTTTATCTGAACTGTTCTTCATATTTTTGAAGTTTGTTCTTATAATGTACCTTTGGCTATCCAGAGCTTGCCAATCGGCGACGCGAAAATGTCTGCCAGGCTTGCTTTTACAGGCGAAACTTTTACATTACATATTAGCATCGTTTTTTCTTGCGGCCCAACGATGCCATATTTTTAGCACGTATACTCTATATAATCACTTCTTATTACTATTGTATACTGTTCTGTAAGTTTTATCATTATATAGTATGCCACCCACAAAAAGGCAATCACGTAAGCGACCAGCCAATGGCCCGGATAGCGGTTCGCGTCCTCGACGTAGTCCTCGTTCGTCGACTAGAAGCAACACGGCAGCCACTCTTAATGCTGCTCCACTCACAACCGTTGTACCACCGGCAACTCTCACGGCACCGCAGGAAGAATTGCAAACGCCCAATCTCCCAGAGCCGCTCATACAATTGCCAGCGACTGTTTATCCACCGGCTGCTGGTAGCAATGCGACAAGTCCCATCTCGTCCATGACGCCAGAACTGTTTCAGGAGTTGGTTTCGTCGGTGACTGCTGCTGTAAATGCAACCCACGCATCCACGCCAAGAGCAGAGGGGCCTCTTTCCACATCACCTCCTTCTGCGCCAGCTGCTGTTTTGCCTCAAAGTGGACCAATGGCGATGCCATCTTCTACGTCTGGTTTTCCTGACACAGCTAACTTGGTAACTGGGGCGATAGCTGCGGCTCACGCGAGCATCTCAGGTGAGCCGCAGTTGTTGCCTACTATTAGAACTAGTTTTGGTCATAGCCCTGCGAATTCTGCCGAGCCCACTCAAATTTTTCATTCAGCCAGTTTGCCACTTGATTCCAGGGTTTCGGCAAAACTCAAAGGAAAAATATGGAATGAGGAGTTTGTCGCTTTTGGCAGCTTGTTGTCGTTAAGCAATACTGAACACGAGAAATTTCAAATTTCCTTTATGAATTCGGAAGCGGGTCTTCCTGCTTCCTTCTGCCTCGAGCCGGCGTCGAGGCCCAAAAATATCCAAAGCATTGAAGTTTGGCTGCAAGCGTTCCATATATTTGTAGGCATTTATACTCAAAAATACCCGCATGAGGACCCCGCCCTCATGAAATACGGGCAAACAATTCAGGACTTGGCGTCTCGCGGGCAGAATTGGCGTTTTTACGATGAGAATTTTCGCTTTCTACGTCAAACTCAACGCAGTCTAGTTCCCTGGGGTTCTATTCACGGGGAACTGTGGCTGCGTTCCCAATACAGCATGAACGTAACGCGAAAACAACCTCCAGTTCCCTCAATAAGGCAAAATAGATTCTCTAATGACTCTAGGCCGCGGCCAAATAATCAAGTGCCGTGGGGTTACTGTTTTAAATTCCACCGGGGCCTAACTTGTTCAGGTTGTGACTTTAGTCACACTTGTTTTAAATGTCAAGGCAATCGCCGAGGCAATCGATGCGAAAGTAATTTTCGTGTCTCAAAAGGAAAGTCACGCGCCAATGACGTACGCAACGCCAAGTCCATCGCAATTACCCACGCCGGTAAAAATTCAGCCCTTAATTAGTTTGTTATCGGGTTACAAGCCATCTATTGTAAATATTTTAATTTCTGGAGACCAAAGGGATGCCGCCAATGACGTCACGCTGCTCCGAAAGTAATTAGTATGCAAAATATGTGACGTAACTTTGCTGGCCCTAACCCTAACCTTCGGCCAACTGTTACAGGTAGCGCGACCAATTAACGCGGGCAGGCCTGGGCCAAACGTGACAGGTAGCGCGACCAATTAACGCGGGCAAGCCTGGTGTATTTTGATTGTTTTTTTCGGGTGATTAAAACCTGCTCTTGCGATAGCTCAGTTGGTAGAGCGGAGGACTGTAGTTCCTTAGGTCGTTGGTTCAAGCCCAGCTCGCAAGATTTAAAAACAGGCGTTCTTTTTCGCGGAAAAATGTGTATGTATTTCGGAGCCTAATTCAAAATAACCGGAAACTTTGAAAGCTTACAGCGAAGCATATAATCTAAATAGCTCGGAGTTTGGCTCGAAGCCGGTCCGTTCGAAGCATAGTCTTTAGTTGACAATGCTTGGTTCATGTCTACACGGTAAAGTTACTACCTCTTCGACTACGAAAAATGGTACATTTTGATTCTGTGGGAAAAAAACTTTTAGAACAGTTGTAATTTATTTTGTCATAAAAAATTAATCAAATGTGCGGTTGCTATATACGTTGTTATGTGTTGTCGGTCATTAGCGGCGCTTGGGTGCATGCATATATTGATGTACGACATAGTTGCACTCAGGCGGGGGGGTTGCGCGGATAGGAAAGATCGGGCTTTGCGGGCAAAAACTTACACAAGATTTCAGTTTTAAAATTGCATTTATTTCTTCAAAACGTTTTACAAAATTTAGTACGGTCTACCTCTCAGAGCATAACGTTTAGGTGTTTTTGTTATTTTTATGTTTCTAATCGTCACTTGTTTGAGATGTTTCGCTTTCAGATTCATCGTCGTGGCTGCTTTCATCATCGCAGTCGCTTTCATCTTTCCTAATCCATTTGAGACGTCTTGGATCTTCTTCCAGTTTTTGTTTCTTGACTGGTGATAGATTGCTGCGTTGACTTCGCCTTCTTTTGCTTCCATGTCCTGTTTGACGCAGAAGAGTCCTTGCTCCTTGCTCAACAAAGTCTTTAACAACTTTCCCTCTGTGAGCTTTTACAGATTCTCTTACATTTTTTCCTTGAAGTACATCTTGACCAACTTCTGTGGCTGCTTGTAATGCTCTTTTGCCAACAACTTTAGCTCCTTGTTTGAATAGAGGGATAGCATATCTTGCAAGGCTTTTGAAAATGCTTCCGATCCCATATCCCCTCTGCATGCGTGCACCATAAAACCCAGCGATATTCCCACCACGCTGCTGTCTCAAGAAATGGTCTTTCAATAGTTTTGTGTCTACAACAAGCGTACCTCTCACCATGTTGATGTCTTCAGTTCAAATTCACACAGTAAACTGATCACATATCACTTTGTTCGCCTATTTTATGGTAAAAAAAGTCTTTTATCCGTACTAACATCCATAATTTCGTCACAATGACAATGTTGGCAACAGGCGATTACATGCGTGAAATTTCCTTCGGACAGTCGAAAATCACAGATCGTACAGTGACACCTCTTACAATTTGGATAAAAGTCTGTCCATGTGCATATAGGACATGTGGCCAAATGGGAGATGTCTAGATCTTTGTTACAACCGTTACAAACTGTGTTAAGATATTGTATGATATCCTAAGATATTGTATGATATCCTAAGATACTGATATCCTAAGATACTGATAACCTAAGATACCGATATCCTAAGATACTGATATCCTAAGATGTTGATATCCTAAGATATTGATATCCTAAGATATTGATATCCTAAGATACTGATATCCTAAGATATTGATATCTTAAGATATTGATATCCTAAGATATTGATATCCTAAGATATTGATATCCTAAGATACTGATATCCTAAGATACTGATATCCTAAGATATTGTATGATATCCTAAGATACTGATATCCTAAGATACTGTATGATATCCAAAGATATTGTATGATATCCTAAGATATTGATATCCTAAGATACTGATATCCTAAGATATTGATATCCTAAGATATTGATATCCTAAGATACTGATATCCTAAGATACTGATATCCTAAGATACTGATATCCTAAGATATTGATATCCTAAGATATTGATATCCTAAGATACTGATATCCTAAGATATTGATATCCTAAGATATTAATATCCTAAGATACTGATATCCTAAGATACTGATATCCTAAGATACTGATATCCTAAGATACTTGATATCCTAAGATGTATGATATCCTAAGATACTGATATCCTAAGATATTGATATCCTAAGATATTGATATCCTAAGATACTGTATGATATCCTAAGATATTGTATGATATCCTAAGATATTGATATCCTAAGATACTGATATTTTAAGATATTGATATCTTAAGATACTGATATCCTAAGATACTGATATCCTAAGATATTGATATCCTAAGATATTGATATCCTAAGATACTGATATCCTAAGATATTGATATCCTAAGATATTGATATCCTAAGATACTGTTATCCTAAGATACTGATATCCTAAGATACTGATATCCTAAGATACTGATATCCTAAGATATTGATATCTTAAGATATTGATATCCTAAGATATTGATATCCTAAGATACTGATATCCTAAGATACTGATATCCTAAGATATTGATATCCTAAGATATTGATATCCTAAGATACTGATATCCTAAGATATTGATATCCTAAAATATTGATATCCCAAGATATTGATATCCTAAGATACTAATTTCGTTAATATATAATATGTTATTTCCAACTAAATCTTCATTCCGTCGCTGACCGCCGAACAGAGATGACTAGCAGTTATATCAAACACAGACCGTTTGTGGAGCTCTTGTGTATTTCTCATCCAATTCAACAGCAAACTTTGTTGAATTCTGCATCTCATGAACAGATTCGCTTTCTATGTAATTGCTTGGAAAACTTTACATATCCTAAAGGAACATTGAACAAACTTGGACCATTTAGAGATGACCTCGCTGACTTGGCGGACAGCAGTAGGAGATTTAGAAAGAAAAGGAAAATTCTTGTTCAGCGCGGGAGTGGTTTTCTAGGATTGGTACTTGCGCCACTTTTAGAGGGGCTTGCAGAATTAGTATAAAACAATCATCATTAATTCACATCGTCATTCCAACCATGAACAGCAAGGAAAGATCATCTCCGAGACATTGGCGTGTTGAAGATATACTTGGACACTTAAACGATAATGTTGATAAAAACAATGCGGAAGAACTTCTTCACTGCATTCTGACATCCACGGATATTCTCACATGGAATCTTCAAGGGGAAATTGTATACAAAGGACAGAATATACGTGGAACAAATATTGTAGATCTTTTGCAATATACTGTTTTACCATATAATACTGAAATTCCGGAACCGGCTGGACTGAATATATTTCTCAAAGGCCTTGCAAAATTGGAAATTGATAAAAGCCTAATCGTAAATGGGCGTGTCCTTACAATGCTAGCCCAGTGGTCCCACCAGGATAGACAGTCTGACAAATCCGAGGATGAGTCTGAAGACATGGACACAGTTTGTAACGGTTGTAACAAAGATCTAAACATCTCCCATTTGGCCACATGTCCTATATGCACATGGACAAACTTTTATCCAAATTGTAAGAGGTGTCACTGTACGATCTGTGATTTTCGACTGTCCGAAGGAAATTTCACGCATGTAATCGCCTGTTGCCAACATTGTCATTGTGACGAAATTATGGATGTTAGTACGGATAAAAGACTTTTTTTACCATAAAATAGGCGAACAAAGTGATATGTGATCAGTTTACTGTGTGAATTTGAACTGAAGACATCAACATGGTGAGAGGTACGCTTGTTGTAGACACAAAACTATTGAAAGACCATTTCGTGAGACAGCAGCGTGGTGGGAATATCGCTGGGTTTTATGGTGCACGCATGCAGAGGGGATATGGGATCGGAAGCATTTTCAAGAGCCTTGCAAGATATGCTATCCCTCTATTCAAACAAGGAGCTAAAGTTGTTGGCAAAAGAGCATTACAAGCAGCCACAGAAGTTGGTCAAGATGTACTTCAAGGAAAAAATGTAAGAGAATCTGTAAAGGCTCACAGAGGGAAAGTTGTTAAAGACTTTGTTGAGCAAGGAGCAAGGACTTTTCTGCATCAAACAGGACATGGAACTAAAGAAGGCGAAGTCAACGCAGCAATCTATCATCAGTCAAGAAACAAAAACTGGAAGAAGATCCAAGACGTCTCAAATGGATTAGGAAAGATGAAAGCGACTCTGATGATGAAAGCAGCCACGACGATGAATCTGAAAGCGAAACATCTCAAACAAGTGACGATTAGAAACATAAAAATAACAAAAACACCTAAACGTTATGCTTTGAGAAGTAGACCGTACTAAATTTTGTAAAACGTTTTGAAGAAATAAATGCAATTTTAAAACTGAAATCTTGTGTAAATTTTTGCGCGCAAAGCCCGATCTTTCCTATCCGCGCAACCCGCCCGCCTGAGTACAACTATGTCGTACATTAATATATGCATGCACCCAAGCGCCGCTAATGACCGACAATACATAACAACGTATATAGCAACCGCACATTTGAGTTAATTTTTTTATGACAAAATATATTACAACTGTTCTAAAAGTTTTTTCCCACAGAATCAAAATGTACCATTTTTCGTAGTCGAAGAGGTAGTAACTTTACCGTGTAGACATGAACCAAGCGTTGTCAACTAAAGACTATGCTTCGAACAGACCGGCTTCGAGCCAAACTCCGAGCTATTTAGATTATATGCTTCGCTGTAAGCTTTCAAAGTTTCCGGTTATTTTGAATTAGGCTCCGAAATACATATACATTTTTCCGCGAAAGAACGCCTGTTTTTAAATCTTGCGAGCTGGGCTTGAACCAACGACCTAAGGAACTACAGTCCTCCGCTCTACAAACTGAGCTATCGCAAGAGCAGGTTTTAATCACCCGAATCAAAATACACCAGGCCTGCCCGCGCTAATTGGTCGCGCTACCTGTCACAGTTGGCCGAAGGTTAGGGTTAGGGCCAGCAAAGTTACGTCACATATTTTGCATACTAATTACTTTCGGAGCGGCGTGACGTCATTGGCGGCATCCCTTTGTACTCCAGATGGGGGGGTTTGACTACTCATATACTTGTGAAAACCAATTGTGTGCAAGCCCACTCATTTGAATCCGTCAGGATGAGAAAATCATCAACAAAATCACTACCGGTAACTGTGAATCAGGCTTTAGAGGCATGTTGTCAAGCAAAAAGTCCCATTATGGAGCAACATAACATTGAGCCATTAAACACTTGAAAGCATGTTGCAACCATACTGTATGTTACACTCATGAGCACTAAAACATGCAATCATGGAAATGGAGAAAATATCATATGTAAGACTAGTACAGCTACATAGATTACTGATATAAATATTCTTATTATCGGTGCATACAGTACAAGGGGGGTGATTACCCCCTCCCCCAAAAAATTCCTGAAAGTCTTTGAATGGTGGCTGAATAACTACATGTGTAACAAAGCTGTAAAAATAATTTTATTATTTTTACATCTATTGGAAAGTTATAAATTGGTAGGATATACATTAAGCAAATTTGCAAGAAATGTATATATAAGTTTGACCCATTGAGTCGTAGTGTGCCCTAATGAGTCCTAAAGTGCCGTACTTTATTATTTTACTCTGTCTAACACCGGTTGACTTTACTTGTGAAGGGGAGAGTGCTGGCTCTCAAATTAGTTAAAGAATTGAGATTTATGGCAACTGAGTGGTAATATGGTAGTCACCCACATCCTCCCCCATTGTCTTGTATAGCTGTTACTCAAAGAACCATGCAGATATTGGCCATGCAAGCAAATGATAATGATAGCTAGTTCACTCAATTACTGTTGTCATAATACAGCACACACCCAAATACCATATTCTGTGCTACATTACTTTGTCTAGTTCTTGGATAATTTTACTCATCATTGGAAAGACCTTGTACACTAATGGGTTAATTTAACATAGATTTCTTTAACTATGTTGTATAAAAAGTGAAGTGACATTATGCAAAGCAAATTTTTTTTCCGTAGACAGTCGGACTCCTCATTGATAGTCGGACGCATCATTGATCCGCGTCCAGGCCTCTGCGCGTTATCGATGGATCTCTTCATACCCTGCGTAACCCACTCTTGCACCATATATCCATCACTCCATGTTGTTCGTCTACGACCACGTGTAGAAAGATGAACGATTTGCTTCGCGATGCCATAGACCCATAGTGAATCTACAAACTTGTTTTTCTGGTCCCGAAAATACTCAAGAACTGCTATTGCGAGTTAAAACTATATATCATCCCAATTGAAGAGAATGAGGCCTGTTTCATACGTCGAATTTGATTCAGATTAAAAGCGACCATCAAGACCACTTTCCACAAATAGAAGTATTGCCGAATACCCGTCCACTAGTAATACCAGATCTTATTGCCTCGTACACAAACTATATACTAGAAAATACATGCATGCAGAAACCCTCGCCTTGCTGACAAAACCGTTGTATTTTCCGAACAGGAAGTATCTAAAGTCGTTGTCATGGTAACACGATAATTTTTTAAGAATATTCTTACAAATGAAAATCGCCTAAAAATATCACTTTTAATTACAAAATTATCAATTTCCCAACATATATATGTTAGGTATATAATTATACGTAATACAAGCTTCAATTTAAGGTAAAATTCAACCACAAACAATTCACAAAACGTTTTAAAGTGTTCTTTATAAAATTAAACTGCCTTTAACTATTAAATGGCTTTATCGATAAACTTTGAGTTTGCAATAAAATGATTACAAATTCTCGCTTGCAAATAACTTTGGTCTTTGCTTTATTTTTTATTTAAAAAAATCAATATAATAAAAAAGGGAATCAATATTAAAGTTACACTGAAATTTATATATGCTGTCTTGTTTAGTTGTTTCATATACGCAAAGGCCGTCGGGTTTTAAAGCCATTATAAAATCAATATTTAAAACAAACTTACCTTCGTTAACGTCGGCTCCCCTTCTTTTAGCTGATTCTTTCGCCCTTTCTTTCTTGAAATTTACAAAATCTTGCAGAAATACGAGCAAAAATGAAATATATTTGCAAGAAATTTATCAATCATCAAATCAAGAAATGTTTGCTATTTCGCTGTCGTCATGCAGTCGTTATTAATGCAAACTTTAAATTGGACCAATCAGTGTCCGTTATTCATGACAATCCGCCATATTTTTGAGATCAGTGAGGATGACCACCCATCGTTGGTGACCGACGCCCGCGCTCATTGATGAACTTTAGACTTCGCTAATGCTTTCGTTTCTCCGGGTGTAAATAGCCGGGGGAATTAGTACCCTCGCACGGCGCTTCGCGCCGCCGGCTCGGGGATAATTACTAAAACAATTAATATTACGAAGTGATAGTATAAAGGAAATATCATGCAAGATTGCTATGCTATATAATATAAAAATAATAAAATATTTTCTCCCAGCGACGCTAATTAATCATAATCTAACAATATGAAATTGGTCGAAGACCCGTACTCAGGAAATAAAATAACAACATAAAACGCTCACTGAGTTTCCAGCGATATACATACCCTTTTCTAGATATATACCTAATAATAATAAACGAACGAAACGAATGTATTCCTTCCACTCGTGAGCTCATTTACCATTGTCACATATAGTAAATGTCCAGGCCTTGTGACCCTGGATGGGCACTTAAAAGGAAAGAATACACACACACAAAGGTTTATTTATTCAACAATTACAAGAGAACGATTGAACAACTGCGCATGAACGAACGTTCAAAGTGAATGCCACTTGTTAGCCATCTGCAAAATTATTATTAGCAAAACAATATGTCTCACACAACTCATTTCCTTGTCGTCATAATTATCATAACAAACCATATCAGGAAATATGAATATCAATTACAAACCTTTAGTCAAATCCATGACCTTCAGGAATATTTACCTACAACTGTAGGATTTAAGTGCAAAGCACCAAAAATAACAATATGAAATTGGTCGAAGACCCGTACTCAGGAAATAAAATAACAAAATAAAACGCTCACTGAGTTTCCAGCGATATACATATACCCTTTTCTAGATATATACCTAATAATAATAAACGAACGAAACGAATGTATTCCTTCCACTCGTGAGCTCATTTACCATTGTCACATATAGTAAATGTCCAGGCCTTGTGACCTACATTCGATTCTTGTGAATACATTCGTTTCGTTCGTTTATTATTATTAGGTATATATCTAGAAAAGGGTATGTATATCGCTGGAAACTCAGTGAGCGTTTTATGTTGTTAATCATAATCTGTCAAACACCAATGTCCGGTTGTGAGGAATATATTTACATATTATCTGCACCACATTTAAGCTCTCTATACGACTTATACATAATAATTTAATTAATCTATTAATACTAACTAACTGTCGCCTTAATCTCAAAATAATTACTTGACTGCATATCCACGAATTTGATCTAATGCTAATCTAACTGTATGCCTCGTCCTCAAAATAACTGCTTGACTGCATATCCGCGTATCCACTAGAATATAGAGCTACCTTTAACACTATGACAATTTAATGTATTAATGCTAAGTCACTGACTCACTGTATGCCTCGTAGCTACCTTTACCACCATGAGATTTTAATCTATTAATCTATTATTGTATTATATTCAATAATCTATTGAGAATAAATTATATGAATTAATACATCGTATCCATGATGTTTGAAAGGCATAGCTTAAAAAGTGGACGTGTATTCTGCAAACGCTCCAGAAGATATTTCAATGTTTTTCAGAATTATGGAATCGAAAACAATGAAACTTACAAACAGTTACAAAAGTAAAGAAAAGCAAGTGGGAATGGCGAATATAACTTAATAAAATATGTTAGATGCCATCACCACACAAAATGTGAAACTACAATGTGTGCTGCTCAGATTTTGGCATCTCAACCACGTCCATGCAATACAATCAGACTGTTTTGAAATCAACAATTGCGTGCGCAAGACACACTGGGAAGGCGCATCTAATAAGAAGAGTATCCGCTGAATATTTTGTTTAAGGGCGCGGGTCAATGATGCGTCCGACTATCAATGAGGAGTCCGACTGTCTACGGAAAAAAATTTGCATTAGGTAAATGCATGAATTAAGCATGCGTAAATGCATTGGTGCCAAATGTTATAGTTTCAGCACCTGTTTGAAGGACATAAAATTCAGCAATTTTTCTGATATTTGGACCATTAATAAAACACATAACAAATTTCTCGTCCATCAACTCAAAATGCGTTTTAACCTTTTAAATTTCATGTGCAAGCTATTTTAATGCTGCTAAAAAAGACCCCCCCCTGCTTTGGAAAATTTATCTTTACGAAAATTTCTTGTTTATTCTACATTATAAGAAACCAAACAATATATGTTTATCAAATATTTAATGACATGAACGGATTGGTGAAATTGAGAGCCGTTTGAAATTGTTTACTTTTTTCTGATACACCTGTTCAGAATGGAGCGTTCACTTGGCTTAAAATTGCCTTTGCAAAGTGCTTGTCTGATACTGCCATGTCAGTTTTTGAAAATATGATCATACAGCAGCAGTTAGCCTACTGAAGAAGCAATGCATAATGCGCATAATTACGAATTCACGTTGATGATGTTTACCTTAGCGACGGTAATTGGCTTACAATTCAATCATACTATCCTACCCAAACTGTTGATATATTTAATATCACTTTTGGTGGCACCAAAAGCAAATGATGGCCATGCTTCGCCGTCCATAGACCGAAATTTGAGGAGGAAATACGCCGCTCAGATTGCAGGAAATGGTGTTTCCGGGCTTCAAATTTCAAAAATTTTCCGGGGGGCATGCCCCCGGACCCCCAGAGTTATGCGTGGTTTAATTTAGGAGCCACGGTCAGTTTTCGGTCTGGATCCGCCCCTGTCAAGTAAACACAACTGAAAAGTTTTCAAACTGAGAGTCAAACAATACGAATTACGAAGATTAGCCATACTCTTCATTAACAAAATTTCACAACAGAGCTAGTAACGCTTTTGATCACCAACGTTCCAACATGTTTTCTACAAACATTGTTTGCGTTTCATGGTTTCACATTATAAAGACGTGAACTATTAAATAACCGTGGATTGTAAAATAATTGTAAACCATGGATTGTTTATTTTACAATCCATGATTAAACGTTGCGTTGGCGAACTGACATAAGAACGTGGCGGACCGTTGGCGAATCGACCCGAGACATTGGCGAACTGACAGTTGGCGAAACGACTCGTTGGCGAAACGACCGGTTACCGAATCCACTACAAACTGTAGGTGTATGTTTGCAGCCTTAATTTTTTTTATCAAGCCTTACAATGCATGTATAATAGAATTCTGTAATAAAATAGAAATACAATTAAAAACCAATGTACATTATTTAGATTCAGTATATATTTTAAAGAGTTAAATTATCTACTGTACAATGGGACCAACTGAAGCTAGCTGACTGTCAGTAAGTTAAATGCAGTTTACAAGGTATATGTTTAAAGAATAATATTTAATTGTATAAGAATAAAGATACATGGACAAATGTTTTCCCTGTCTTTTTGTAACGATAAACAGCTTTACGGCAGGCCAAACAAAGTATACCTGGCTCGTCATACGACATGCCGAAGCAAGCTTCAAGGTCATGACATTCTGGAAGGTTTTTTCGTGTTTCCAATTTCTTGTCTAAATATTTGCAGCAAACTATACACTTAGGACTTTTTTAGTTGCAACTGAAGAAACTAAATGAATTATAAGCAGGAGAAAAGGCAAAAGGCATTTAAAAAAGTTTGCTGCCATCTTTGTTTATTACGATTTTTAAATTTCCTGTGAGCGCCACACAATTTTCACGCGCCCACACAATTTTCACTTGCGCATGCTCAGACAAATTTCCCACCTGCTTATATAATGTTCATCATAGATCATCATATGGAACTTATTGGAACAGCAGCACAAAGTAACGTAATATATCATGTTCATCGTAGATCATCAAAATAAGATAGATAATGTTTACGTTAGAACATCTTGAACCAGTAGTGTGGACGAACAAGGTTAAAGTTTACGTTAGATCATCTTGAACAAGAAAGGTGGACAAAGAAGGTGTTATATGATGTT
>CACRXK020014438.1:0-13081 GCA_902702795.2 Paramuricea clavata
TGTATTTCTGGTGTATGAAAACACTGAAACAATTCCTATATTTATCAGTTTATGGCGAAATTTGAAATTGAAGGCACGCATTTATTCGCGTGCATACGCCAAGGATAAGAATTGTGTGTATAGATGGACCTTAGACGACCAATCACAACTGTCTTAGAAGAATCACGAACCAACGGTGTGCATTGTTTGTATAGCGCGTAGATATCTTTCTGTCGCACTTCAATGCCTCAAAACCTTTCATTAAGAGCTTAATTGAGCGTCCTTGGCAACGTCAAAGCGTCTACAATGAGCTAAAATTTTAAGTTGAGACAACTTCACCACTCACAGAGCCTTCGAAACTTTACTTATTAATATTTCAACAGCACAGTTGCAGTGTTGCACAATTTAAAACATTACCACACCAGTTGCACTTACTTCAGTATGCATTAATAATGATGGTCGGTCCCCGGTTGGTTTCGTAAAATTTGCTACCATGGCTGCAACTGCGAGCTAAATTAAAAAGAAGCCATGGAAAGTAATCGTTATACAGTAGTTAATGCATGCGCCCTTTACCACTGTGATTAACTGGAAAATTGTAACATGTCTTTGCACGGGAAAAGTACTTCAGTTTGATTCCACCAAATACACTGTAGGTTTTCACGTGGTACTCACTGGACTATTATAACAAGTGAGGACTCTTCCCTAATTAATCCTTACAGTATAATCACATGCAATAATTATTTCTCACCTGTCTGGAACCATCAGCCAACTGACAACCAGCCTAGAGAAGAAAAAAACTTTCTTCACTCCAGAGCATTCATTTTTCCAGCTCATCTAAGAATACAAAGACAAAGCAACAAACCTGTATGGGAAAACAGGCTGCATGACCAAATTTTCCTTCTCTTGGAAACAAATCGAGGTAAAAATATCCCATTAGTTTCTCAGACGCAGCATCTTTAACGCTAAACTATATAACAAGAGAAAGAAATTGATGTCAGATAATATGAGCTCACATAATAGCTAAGTGCATCGCCTTCGCTATATAGGGCCTTGTTTCCGTCATTCAGACTTTCGCTTTATGGGGAATTCTTCAGTTACACCATTTATCTTTTAAATTAATTCGTTAGAAATAATTACGAAATAATATAAATACAATAGAAAATCTAACAGAACTTTACACCAGTTATCAGGGGAAAACTATGATGTCATAATTGAAAGCGGGGGGAAGCGGTGTTTTAAAACATATTTAACAAATATAAAACATTTTCCGTTTTGATATACATGCAGTTATATCAACACGAGTGGGAATTGGGAAAACGAGAAATTGTGTTTTCCCAATTTCCATGAGTGTTGATGTAACTGTATATCAATACGGAAAAAATGTTTTATTTTTTTTATAATATAGCACAAAGAAACATAAAGAAAGAAATTTCCGTGTTGACATTTGAGTTGTATCAACACGGCTCTTAGCCAATCAGCGTTCAGAATTTACAAATGCTATATTATAATACACTTTATTGCATACTACGCAGCTAGGATTTGTATTCTAAATTAAGCAATCTTTTATGAAGAAACTTTAAAGGCCTTTGTGCGCCAAAGCGACGTATTTACCGGAAGGGGAAATTATTAGTAACACACAAAACGACAATCTATATGACACAATTAGAAAACTGTCATGCAAGCAAATAAAAAAGAAAAAACGTTACAAATTTACCATACGGACTTCATCACACCAAACAGGAGGGTTGACAATTTCTTCAAATTTAAGCTTTAAAAGTTCCTAAAGAAATACGTACGTATAACGCAAATAAATATATTTTATTAATAATTTAATAAAATATTTAATTCAGTATTTCAAGGCAATGAAGTCAAGTGATTCCAGCACTAGTGTAAAACAAGTAATCGTCTCACTAGGGCGTAGTCCAACATTTAACCTTTCAAAATAGCTTTTACAACAAACTCCTATAGATTTTTTAATTGCTCACCACCACATATCTGCGAAGCTGATGTTGTCACTGGTCAACTTAAAATATACCTAATCACTGAATTACTGTCATGCCATAAGTGAACTTATGTAAAACATTAATGTCCCACAAACGTTTAAAACTGTCTGTGTTAAAAGTCACTCGTGTTGTTTCTTGTCCATGCAGTCTTGGTGATAAAATGTGTTGTAGATAATGTAGATGCATGTCTGGATGCATGTGTATTTCAAGGGAGCTTGTGAATGGAGAAATAACCCTGTGGGATCACCTGTCATTTTACAAAGATTGTAAATAAATATATAAAATATAAAATAAAAAAATTTAAGGTTCAATAGATAAGATTGCATGAATTATTTAAACAATACTCAATAGACCTTACGGTTTATTGACGTTTGACCCAATGGCCTCGTTTTCATGTCAGGTATTTACTTGTGTTTCGTGCACAATAGGGTTAAGAACTTATTTGTTATCGGGCTTAAGATCAACCAGGAACCAAATCGTGAAGGAAACATGGGGATATAACCTTCATGTGCGCCTGTCATGCCAAAACTGGCAAACACGAAAACGAGGCCATTGGGTCAAAAGTGAATAAACAGTAAGGTCTATTACGAACTCCTTTTGTCAGATATCTCCCCTTTTAGCTAGCGAACTTCGACAAGTCACACATTCGACTCACATACATAAAAATTATGCAAGCAACTGAATGGGCAACCTCGTTCCCGGGGTCCGTATTGCTTCTGACGAACAATAAGCGCAGAAGCCCTGGGTACGAGGTTGCTCCTTGTACGGAGATAAGAAAGAGCCTGGGTGATGTTTTGTCAACACGGACGTCAGATTGCCGAGGTGGAACTGGATTAAAAACTGTGTTTGTATCAGTTTGTGGTAATCTTCAACACATATGACAAAACATAAGATTTTTAAAGTTTTTTGCTTCCTTACACGAGCGCTACGATGCAAAATGCAACCAAAATTAGTTAGATCAATTTTCTGGCGACGTCCATGTTGACAAAAACGTCGCTTGCTTAAGCTCACTATTAATAATTTTCCCCATACCTGATAAATGTCGAGTAGGCCTAAAAATTAAAACAAATTGTTTTACAAATTGCCTCATTTTTGTACGTATATAAGCGAACGTTGTACTGTCCATATCAGGAAAAATTTTCAGTATATATAATCTACTATAATCGCTCCTCGAACTAATTTTCTTCCGTTTTGGCCACATATGAAGTATGCATGCTAAGCCTACTCTCTAGCCTACATTCTTCGACAAATTAGTTAAGAAAGGTGTCAATTTCTTGGCTCCTCGACACAAATCTATGTTGTTGTCAATCCTCCAGGAAAGAGTTACGTTCATAACCGCGCATACACGAAAGAAAAATCTCAAGTCCAAGATTATAGATGATTTTATTCAATATAACATTTCATGGAGAGACTGTAGCCTGTGCACAGCCGTAAATTCTAGCGCAATTCTTCGGAAAAGCAAAATCAATAGTAAGAATAAACAAGGTTAGGATATTCGATACAAACGTTTATGCAAAAATACGGTCACTTTATTGTCAACTTGTGCATTGTTGTTTTCGACAAATCAACCAATAGCAATATTTTATTCAACCACTGTGTTATAGCACGAATGCGTAATTAAACCAAAACATCGCTGTTGGTTGGTTGGGTGAAAATACAATACACACGTGACGATAAACCGACCCTTGGTTGATAAACCAAGATAAAAAACATATAGATAAACGGAACCTATTGTATCTCCATCAAGTTAACTAATCTTTTTTATTCTATTGACTATGGTTAAACCTAGCCTGAATTTCAGATGGTCACTCGATATCCGTCATCTCAACGATATTGAGTGGCTGTTGTCAGAGATTCAGGCTAGTTTAAACCAATATACACAATTACCTTCTGTTACAACGGACAAGGGAAAGTATTCTTTTAGTTTGTTTTGATCAACAGCATATTTGGTTTCCTCGATTTTTGTCATATAATATCGCAGATCCCAACCATTAATCTTGTTATCATTCTCATACCCAAGTTTTTTACACTGTTTGAAAATTAAATGAAAGTTGATCAGCTGTTCTGTTAGTCATCAACTTTGTACATATAAGAGGCTGTCTCCGTAAAAACCTCCAGGTCAATATGGGGCTCAAAAGTAGATTTCTCTCATACTCTAGTATTTTGAAGATCTATCCTTGGGAACAACTAAAATCGATTTCATTTTACTCAAATTTCCTTTAAATTATTTTTGGGGGCGATTGAAGTTCGATCGGCTGGTAACCAACTTGAACTCCGAATGAAGGCAAAATATCGACATATTTTCAGCGCTATTTTTTACATCAAATTCATACCTAAATTTCAAAATTTTTGCTCAGAAATATAGACCTATCCTTCTATTTTCGTTGTTAGTATGTCTTAGATAATTATTCTTTGGTATAAAGTAGAAAACAGCGCAGTTATTGACCCTCCTGAACGGATAACGGATATCGTCTCAAAATATATCAACTTTGAAAGCTTATTTAAAAATCGTGGCACTTGATTGGCACATGACTTTAACTTTTCTATAATCTACTAACATTAGTCAACACAAATCGCCAATAATATCTTTCTGCTTTACCATTTGACAAAAATGACAAGCGCGCAAACTTCGTAAAATTTGAAAATGTGTCGAAATCGAGCATACTTTATCAGTAAACCTAATTATTGATATTAACAGATAAAATCACCTTACACTACACTGAATGAAGCTTGATTATGTAAATATATGTTTTTCGTCATTATTCTTTGGTTTGACACTTGAATCAAATTGTTTGAGTACAGTTTGGCTTCATGGATATAGAGTCATTCAATGCCAGTGTGTCCAGCGTCTTCCGCGCGCCTCAATGTCACGAGTCCTGATTGTGACATACTATACAAACTGCGCTCTGTTCGCTTTGTTTATACCTCTTTAACAAATACCTTTACCGGCATGCATGTTTAACAAATAATAATGTTCAATAGAATTGGAAAACTCAGAATTAGTCATACTACACACAGAATTTTCATCGTTTTTTTTTAACTGTTTTATAAAATTAAATCTCGGGGAAAGCCCCTGGCCGAAAGAAATGTATACTCGCTGTGATGTCAAATGTTCAAATGTCAATATTGCGTTAGTTTCGCTCAGGATAGTTTTCTAGCAACTGTAGGTTTAGAAACAATTGTCAATGGAAACTAGAATTCAAATAAGTCACGGTTCTGTATAAAAAAATCAACTTTTTCAGGCCGACCCTGGGTCATTTTGCTCAAGGCTATAAAGTTTCAAGAATTTATATTATTTCTTATTGTATAAAAATATGCGAATATTTTGATATAATACAAAACAATTCAGCGCAAACAGCTGTAACCCATTTGAATGTCTCAGTTATTTAATCAATGTTATTCCTTTTTTCGGTAACAATTAGAAAGGTTCTGAAAATTAGAATTAATTTATATTCTTCTTTCCGACAGCTTTAAAAGGTGACAAATTTGCAAGTGATAACTAATCAGTGCTCTCACAACCAAATTTTGGAATTCCTCAGCAAGAGCTCCGAAATTCCTTAGAATTTCCCAAAATTCCTTAAATAACTTGTTTATCCCCAATTATCCCTGGAAGTACGATTTTATACCGCTGACACTGTAGCGGCATTGTTGTAATGTTGTTACATGTATGCTGTAGACACTAGACAGTAGTCTAGACACATTGGCTAGACACATCCATAAACAAAATTAAACATTGCGGTCGAGCAAGCGATGTTTGTTATTTTTTATACGCCTTTTTGCAGAACATGATGACTGATATTGATGTCAAGTAATATGAGGTTGTCGTTGTCAGCACCAGTTCACAGTTGTTTCTAAAAGACTCAAAATTAAAATGATCAGATGCGATACTGACAGCATGAGCGACGAATCATCGAATGAGTCTGAGCACTCTGAGGCTTTATCAGACTACGGGCCAGACAACTACGAATCACTACAACTTCCAACAGCAAATTCGAAGCCGAAGCAGGTCCAGAACAAGCGATATGTTCAACAGTTTAGAGACAAGTGGTTGCAAGATCCAAACTTCAAAGATTGGTTAGTTCGCCCTTCTCCTGGAAAGTCAAGTGCCACATGTAGAGCATGCCAAAAACCAGTTTCGTGCTTGAAATCGTCTCTTCTTAGACATTCCAAAACCGAAATTCACAAGAAGGCAATGAAATCTCGACAGCCTGGCCAACAACAGGGAAATCTTGTCCAATGTTTTCGACGGCAAGAGGAGAACAGCTTGTTTAAGGAAACATTCGAAGTCCGAGTATGTGCTTTTCTTGCAGAGCACAACCTTCCGTTAAGTCTCATTGGTCCGTTGGTAAGTTTGTTTAAGTCCACGGCACCTGTTAATAGCAAAGAGGTCGAAGTATTGAAGGGCATTCATTTGTCAACAACCCGATGTACCAATATTTTGCGACAAGGACTTGGACTGTATTTTTCGAAGGAACTTGTGCAGATACTACGCGACACCTACTTCAGCATAATCCCCGATGAAACTACAGACGTTTCCACGGAAAAACAGTTGGGAATATGTGTCGTTTACTTTGATGAACTAACTGTGCAGCCAGTGACACGGTTTTTCGACATGGTGGAAGTAGAAACAGCGACTGCAGTCGGCCTTTACAACGCAATCAAAAGTTCGTTCGAAGAAAAGAAGATTCCTATCAAGAATATTATTGGATATTCATCGGACACGACGAATGTAATGTTCGGTGAGCACCAAAGTGTTGTCTCGCTGCTGAAAAAAGATGCCCCTTATGTTTTGGCTGTGAAATGTAGTTGCCACATGATTCACCTTTGCGCATCTTATGCTTGTCTTAAAATGTCAACGACGCTGGAAGATCTGTGTAGGAATATTTATTCTTACTTCAACAGATCGAGTCTGAGACAGCACGAATTCCACGAGTTTCAAGAATTTGTTGAAACTAAGCCACACAAGCTTCTGGGAATCGGTCAAACAAGATGGTTATCTTTGGAATCGTGCGTTAGAAGGGTCCTCGAACAGTGGGATGCTCTCCGCCTTTATTTTACATCCGTGGTAAATGAGAAGAAAGATCCTTCATATACGACCGAGTCTATACTTAAAGGTCTTTCAAACAAGTATCTGAAAGCGCAGTTAGAGTTCCTAAGTTTCCAATTGCACCGCCTAAACGACTTCAACACATTATTCCAATCATCCGATCCTGTCCTTCATCATGTTCGCGACGAAGTACATAAGCTGCTGAAATGCATCCTGTCAGATTTCATGAAAATTGATGTTGTCAAGAGCTGTGATCCATTCACTGTGCCTCTCGATGACCCAATCAACAATGTTCATGTTGACCAAGTCTACGTTGGAATACTTGCAACAACGACGTTGCATGAATGCCATGAAATCGATCAAGATCCCCGAGCTGTTAAAAGTGTAAAGATGACATGTCTGGAATTCATGATGGAAGCAGTAAAGCAAATTAGATCGCGTTTTGACCTCAGTGATTCAGCTTATAAACTTGTTGAGTTTGTTCTTCCTGAGAATGCTGTGAAGTGCTGCCCTCCATCTCTCCAGGAGCTTTTCGTTAAATTTCCATATTTAACTGGCGTCGCAGATAAAATGCTAGTTGATGCAGAATGGCGAAAACAGGCGCTGGAAGAATCTTCAGAGATAAATAAAGATGAATCATCATTGCAATTTTGGCAGAATCGTTTAAGTACGCGCACGTTCGATGGGAAATTGAAGTACGCTAATTTAATGAAAGTCATTGGTTGCATCATGTCCATACCTTCGTCAAATGCTGCAGTAGAAAGGCTATTTAGTCTTTTAAAGCTGGTCAAAACTGACACAAGAAACTCTTTAAAGAGAGAAAGTCTTGTCGGACTTCTTCATACCAAAGAAGGCCTCAGAGCGGAGTCTTGTCGTGCTCATGATTTGAAGACAAATCCCGAGCTTTTGACTCTTCTAAGGGCTGTCAAAAGCAATGCGACGGATAGCGTAGCCAACCAACGGAACATGCTGCAATTATCAAGCCAGTAACATCGCGGATCTTTCCATAAACACTTTTCTAGTTTGACTCTTTGAGTTTTGTTAATGTTTTGTTAATGTTATCGTAGGAACACTATAATTCCTCATTATTTATTATCAGGGCTCAGGGCGAAGGGAGAGAGGGCGTGGAAACGCCAATACATCGAGCGGACCCATCCGTGATGCGGGCTTCGCGGGGGGTAAGACGTTCTAATTGTAAACAAATATGGCTACGCGTATGTATATGACCCATCAGAAGGTATGCTGAAACTATTGCTTTATAAAATATTACTTGTGTAAAATTTATATGTTTTTGTTACTTTTAGCTATTATAAGAAACTTAAAGATAAGATTTAAGTAACCAAAAACTTTATTTCTGGTGTTATTTTATTTCTATACTCTGTTTAATTTGGTGTTTAAAAATGGCCGTCGAAATGTTGTAAGAGAGTGTTAGCGCGCACTGCTTCCTGATAAAAACCCAATGATTTCCAAAACCTAAATTATAATTTGTTATTAAGTTATGATGAAAACTTTTGCGCAGACAAAATTATAGAGTGATCAAATATGAGACAGATAGGTTTTGAACCTTCAAAGTTCGATGTCGAATTGACAGTTGAAATAGTACCAAACTCCAAGCTGAAATGTGCAACTTTATCGTGTATATTTTTGTCAATTTTGTTTACTGGCCTTTGTTAAATTCACTTGCAATGGCTCGACATAAGTTACAACATACAAACTGAGCAGAGCCCATGAAAAAGCTATCCATACCCCTACAGTCATTCAGCTTCCTAGTTGAAGAATTGCTATTGTATGCACTTGTTTGCACTTCCTTTCCTGAGAAAGCCTACAATATTAGGGCTAAATAGCAGAGAAATATGACCCAATAATCCATGCAATTAAAAATATCTATCAAGTTAACTTCAAAAATCATGATTTGAGGAATTATATTTATTCAGGCAACCCATAATTTAGTGACAGGTCTTGGCAAGGTGAAAGCTGAAAGGAACCCTTAAGATGGGTGTACTACAAAACTATATTGACTGAAGTTTTGGAAACATTTAACTAAATTTTGAAGGATTGACTCACAAACTGTGATTCAGTTTCATGGGATTTTACACTTTTCTGGAGCAGTTGTGGCTCTGTTAGTGCCATTTCTTTCATTGTTTATATATCTCGCTTTTAAGCATTGCTCACTTATAAAATCTTTCAATTCCTTAATCTCATCCCATGATACTGAATCATAGTTTGTAAGGCCCCATTTACATGAGACCAGGATGAAACCAAACTGGAATGAAAATTGAAATTGTTAACATGTTTACATGAGACCGGTATGAAAATCACAAAATTTCCAATTTATTCCCCTTGCCAGGCAATTTTCTTTTTTAGATGGCTTTTGTTAGCATGTGTTGTTCACTTGTTCCAATGTCGACATTCATTCCGGTCTGAATTCATGCTGGTCTGAAGTCGGCTTGGTCCAGCAGGCGGAATGACTTGAGACCCCATGTAAACATCTATTATTTATAATATTATGACCAAAACGAAATGGTCCCGGTTAATTGACTTCGTTCCAGTCTCATGTGAACGGGACCTAATAAAATCCTTCAAAAGCTGGCTAAATTTTTCCAAAACTTCAGTCAATATAGTTTTGTAGTGCACCCATCCCAAGACCTGTCACTAAATTATGGGTTGCCTGAATAGATATAATTCCTCAAATCATGATTTTTGAAGTTAATTTGATAGATATTTTTAATTGCATGGATTATTGGGTCATATTTCTCTGCTATTTAGCCTTAATATTGTAGCCTTTTTCAGGAAAGGAAGTACAAACAAGTGCATACAATAGCAATTCTTCAACTAGGAAGCTGAATGACTGTAGGGGTATGGATAGCTTTTTCATGGGCTCTGCTTAGTTTGTATGTTGTAACTTATGTCGAGCCATTGCAAGTGAATTTAACAAAGGCCAGTAAACAAAATTGACAAAAATATACACGATAAAGTTGCACATTTCAGCTTGGAGTTTGGTACTATTTCAACTGTCAATTCGACATCGAACTTTGAAAGGTTCAAAACCTATCTGTCTCATATTTGATCACTCTATAATTTTGTCTACGCAAAGGTTTTCATCATAACTTAATAACAAATTATAATTTAGGTTTTGGAAATCATTGGGTTTTTATCAGGAAGCAGTGCGCGCTAACACTCTCTTACAACATTTCGACGGCCATTTTTAAACACCAACTTAAACAGAGTGCATGCAGAAACCCTCGCCACAGAGTAGAGACATACAGAGACGTAACTAGTGTACCCACTTTTTTTGTGCGCATGCTCGGCAAGTTACTAGATGCATGCATCTGATTGGATAACGACCTGATGACGACTCACTTTAAACTTGCTGAGCACGTGCAGTTGATCATTTTTCGTCCGGTCGCCTGAAAAAAAATGGGTACATGAAAACGTAATCTTCCGCAGTGTTTACAACGGTCAGTTACGTCTCTGTATGTCTTATCTACTCTGTGCCCTCGCCTTGCTGACAAAACCGTTCTATTTTCCGAACATGAAGTATCTAAAGTAGTTGTCATGGTAACACGATAATTTTTTAAGAATATTCTTACAAATGAAAATCGCCTAAAAATATCACTTTTAATTACAAAATTATCAATTTCCCAACATATTTATGTTAGGTATGTAATTATACGTAATACAAGCTTCAATTTAAGGTAAAATTCAACCACAAACAATTCACAAAACGTTTTAAACTTTAAAGTGTTCTTTATAAAACTAAACTGCCTTTAACTATTAAATGGCTTTATCGATAAACTTTGAGTTTGCAATAAAATGATTTCAAATTCTCGCTTCCAAATAACTTTGCTTTATTTTTTATTTAAAAAATTCAATATAATAAAAAAGGGAATCAATATTAAAGATACACTGAAATTATATGCTGTCTTGTTTAGTTGTTTCATATACGCAAAGGCGGGTTTTAAAGCCATTATAAAATCAATATTTAAAACAAACTTACCTTTGTTAACGTCGGCTCCCTTCTTTTAGCTGATTCTTTCGCCCTTTCTTTCTTGAAATTTACAAAATCTTGCAGAAATACGAGCAAAAATGAAGAATATTTGCAAGAAATTTATCAATCATCAACTCATCAAATCAAGAAATGTTTGCTATTTTGCTGTCGTCATGCAGCTGTTATAATGCAAACTTTAAATTGGACCAATCAGTGTCCATTATTCATGACAGTCTGCCATATTTTTGAGATCAGTGAGGATGACCACCCATCGTTGGTGACCGATGCCCGCGCTCATTGATGAACTTTAGACTTTGCTAATGCTTTCGTTTCCCCGGGTGTAAATAGCCGGGGGGAATTAGTACCCTCGCACGGCTCAGGGAAAATAACACCCGAAATAAAGTTTTTCGTTACTTAAATCTTATCTTTAAGTTTCTTATAATAGCTAAAAGTAACAAAAACATATAAATTTGACACAAGTAATATTTTATAAAGCAATAGTTTCAACATACCTTCTGATGGGTCATATACACGTAGCCATATTTGTTTACAATTAGAACGTCTTACCCCCCGCGAAGCCCGCATCACAGATGGGGACGCTCGATGGTGTGTGCTCCGGGACCCAGGCCAACCAATTTCAGTGTTTATATCGCGCGGTCAAGGGAATTGCAAAATTACATGCCGAAAAATGGTCCTGGTGGAAAGATATCAAATTTTCGATGTTTAAACTAACTTTATTAGCGGCTAAATTCAACTGATGTTTACCTTGTATAATCGTACTGACCTTGTTATAAGTTTTTCGTCAACAAACAACGACAACGAGAGTTAATTCGCAAAGATTCACACATGCTACCCTGTGGAATATGGTGGAAGGCATCGCTCGAAGGTAAATTTGTTGTGCCCTTTTATATGTGTAGTAACATTAAGCGGCTTAGTCATGTTTGTCTGTTTTAAGGATGATGAGTTTATTTGTATAAATATTTAAAGGCACTCCATTGCACTCCACTAATTCTATTTGAAAAACTGATCTGAACATGTGTTATTTTTCAGAAATTGCACAATTAGTTGATATTGGTTCATCATAGCATGTCCAGTGATGTCCCAATGAAACAATAATTATAGATAATTTTAAAAGCGTGTTAGCCCGCGAATTGCCTTTTCACATTTTGATGTATTTCATAAATAATACATAGTACTTCATGTTTTGGATTTTAGGTGGCCCTCACAGTGGAATAGTAAACTGAATGTATAAACACTGGTGCCAGTATGGAGGATGAAACTGACTCTATTGTTAAGAGGGCTCATATAGCAAAAGGAGACACTCCAGGGAAATCAAACCCTAAATACGTTTGAGTTACTGAAGATGAATCTGGGAATAAACCTCTGCCTCGGAGAAGGTCTTTATTCAAGAATCAAGATGTATTGCCAACAGAGACACTGGTAGCTCATTTTGTGAAAGCAGCAAACTGGAAAAATGAAGAATTGGAAGCAATTGTACAATATATTGCTTTATACAAACCAAGTTTTGAACATGACCATTGGCCAGCAATTAGAGATGGTGCATTCTGGGAACAATGTGCAAAAGCTGTACATCAGTACTCTGGCCAACCATTGCGGACAGGTACCTTGTATATTGTTCATAGAGTACATTGGAACCTTGTTAATATGGTCACCAACAGGCCAAAAAAAATGGCGTATTAACACGGTGACTATATTAACAATGTAAATTTAATGGGAGAGGTACTGCATATGCTAAAGTTGTGAATTGTGTAAGAACACGCAAACTAAATACTGCAAATAATTAGATTTTAATCTTGTGCATTTGTGAGTGATTCATTGAACGAATATACCGATGTTCTTTTTGTAAAATCTTTAAGATGTCACCATCACAAAATCCATCATATATCAATTAAAACTAGATACACAACTGAGAGGTATATTCCATAAACTAATATCCTGCTTACAAACAAATCGATGAACAAAAAATCTACAAACACAATCTCCAGTAATCTCATTGTGAAAGTGGACATGTATACTAACTACCTCAGAGATATTTTTGGCCAT
>CACRXK020014439.1:0-13081 GCA_902702795.2 Paramuricea clavata
AAAGTATAATTACGGCTTTTCTTCCACTATTTTTAACTCAGTTTGAAACTTCAAATGCGATATAATTTTGGCTTGGACCATCTAAGCTGACTGACATCAACTTGCTATAATTTCAGTTTACATTACATCGCAATTCGATGACACTCTGGCTCAGACACCAGAATGTTTGACGATTTTTAGCATTCGTTTAGGATTTTCAAACAACCTGGTCTCTTTTAAAATACTTTTAATTTGTTCTTACGTGGTTTTCCAGATGTAGTGACGACAACATTAAAGTTTAAAGAAGAAAATTCTAACATTTAAACCGACTAAACAATAACATAGTAAACTTGCATAATTAAACGGCAACTAAAAATGATAGGTTTTACTAAATCTTTTCCTGTGCAATTATTACTAGCATTGGAGACAAGGATAAGAGTTTGTTTGAAAGAGAAAAGAACAGGCTTTGAAGTAAGCCTAAAAGCGTTTAACTAGAAATAGTATTTCGAAAGTTATTAAGCACAAAAGATGAATTGCGTTTATTTTGATACACCCTGTATAGACTAAATTTTGATCAAGGCAAGAAGAACGAAATCCAACACCACAACTAGAAAGAGCGTCTTAGAATTAGTAAAACTGCAAAGTGCTGCATGTGGTTTGAACTACCTAATAAAGACTAGATCAAGAAGCACTTTGACATTTTAAGCAAAAACCCTTCCTTAGCTGTTCCTTTCTGATGAAGCCTTCACTTCAAACGTTTTTATTAAAAAAGTAGTTCAGATTTTGATTACCTCTATTCCTACTGCTACCATTAACCAATTAGATGCGTTTAATTTAACCAATTAACCAATCAAATACGTATTAGGCTTGCGAGAGGCAGCGGTAATGGAAGTCAAATCTGAACCTCCAATCACTCATGCAGGTATAGCTAGTTCAGACTATAAGATATCTATGGTTCAGACATGAACCAATGGCATCCTTCACGAAATGACAATACTGCAGCAAGATTATCGGAAGAATACCCTTGGCGAAATCCCCACATTTCCAAGGTAATCTAAGGGCATGCTATCTTTCAAGCCATTGAACGTAGCAACCGTTGTTTTGAGTTAAACTTAGTACATCTTACAAGTCTTTCATTCTTTCGGTAATCATTAATTGTTACTTTCATTTCATCACGTTACCAACGTGGGAACATTTAAGTCAATAATAAAGAAGAAATTATTTCATCTTCTGAAATCTTATTGGTGTTCCTCTCAAAATTACTTAACAACCTTTTTAAAATTTATCTGGTGGTCGAGAAATACAAAATAATAGTTAAGTAGGCCTATTGTCAATTTAAAACAGTAGCGATTGATGCACCGGGTGGAAAGCGTAATTTAAAAATGCAAATTAGAGCCCAGCAAATGACTTTCAGACAAGACATAACCGAAAAATATATTGGCTAACGTTTCGTTGTATTGTTCACAACATCTTCAGAGCAATTAAACTTATTTACAAGCGTGTATATTTTAAATTGTCAATTTAAATACAATTATCATTGATGCTGTAAAATTGACGCCATATTTATACAGCCATATATAGCAAAACTTACTGAACTTCGGACATAATTTTCTCTTTGGCGTACCATCTCTTCATTTTAGCATAATTTTACAGATCAAGCACTAAACATATTTTTAAAGTTTGTTTGTCGCTTGAGAAACGCATAAAAATTTTAAAAAATGAATGTTTGAGCGCGTGTTATGCGTACCAAAATTTATATTAATAGTTTGTTCTTTCAATCGTAATTACCATATCATTTTCAATAACACAGGATGAATACAAGATCCCATCTTGTAACTGTAAGTCCCCTTTGTTCCTTTCAAAGCCATCTCTTTGTCTGTCTTAAGGTCATATTGAGCATAATTGTCTTTGAAATATTTCCTTTTATGCAAGCCGTAAACGTCAAAATTTCAAGCTAAGGCCTAAAGTACATGAGAAGCAAATTAAATCTACGTCTAATTAAGCCTGATTTATACACTATTAAAGTTTCTGTGATCACAGTAGGAATCTTGCAAAGGTAAATTCTAAGTTTTGAAGGATTTGTAAGAAATGTTTGAGGGACCGACTCATTGTTAATGACGTGACACACTTATACCAATATTCAATTGAAACTTATATGCATGAACTGCAAGAAACTACATGAAAGAGCTCTCACGTACATGCAAATGACATGAAGACCGCATAATAATTACTATAATAATTATGATACTAATGTTAATAAGACTGGCAATCTATTGGCAGTTCTTTAAATCTTTCTTAAGAATATTCAAAGGGCAAGGATCGTAACAGGCTTTCGACTGTATAATAATAAATTTTACATTTATATATAGCGCCGTTCCTAAGAAGTTCAATAGCGTTTTACCATGAAGAATAGAATAATAAAAATGATGTACAGCTCATGTTACAAGTTTAAAAATTATGTATAAAATTGCCAGCTTAAATTACATTAGATATACTTCAGTGTTAGAAATTATGTTAAAATTATAGTATAGTGCAGTCTATATTGCAAGTTTAAAAATTATGTATAAAACTACCAGCTTAAATTGCATTAGGTATTAGATATACTTCAGCATTAGAAATTATATTAAAATTATAGTATTAGAAAATCTATCACAGTATTAAAACCACAGTACTAAAAGAGTCAAAACTAAGCGAAAGCTTCAATAAAAAAAAACACGTATTGAGATGGTCTTTTTTAAATTGATGTTGATAGGTAACCATAATTTAATAGATTTGTTCTTTCAAACATAATTAACATATCATTTTGAACAACACAGGATAGATATAAAGTCCCATCTTGTAATTTCTAAGTTCTCTTTGTCCTTCTCAAAGCCATCTCTTTGTCCCTCTCTGCCGTACTTGAATCTATAATTGTCTTTGAGTCTTTTACTCTACCCATAAATGTCAAAATTTCAAGCTAAGACTTAAAGTACTAAAAGGTCTCTTGGTTCTACTTGCTGGGCCCAACCTTAGTATAAATAGAGGGTTGGGTATCAGAGTTGAGTATGTGGTTATTGATATCTGCCAATTGCAGTAACTCGAGGTTTAGCAAGGGCAATAAGTTAAACGAGGTTTCAAGATGGCGAAACTTTACATGGCATTGTTTCTCTTTGGAGTAATACTCGCATTAACAACAGGTATATAATGTGTTCTAACTTTAAATCGTTTTTGAAGTTTCTCTATATGGCGTTATGTTTCTATTTATTTTGCTGTGAGCTTTCTTATGACGGAGGCGAGGTTGTTACACAGGTTTCAACGTATGACATCTCAATTCACGACTCGGTTGGTTGCAGATGTATGCATTTATGAAAGACATTCTTTGATATTTTTACTGAGCTAGTTTCTTCGCGGTACAGGGCATGGTTATATTCAACTGGATTAATAATAAGAGATGATTCTTGTTGGATCTCTACGAAGAACAGTTTAAAACTGTTAGAGCTATCCAGTATAAATAGAGTTGGTTTAGTTTAGGTTTCCTCCTGTAGTAACACTGGATCAATAAGAGATGATCGTTACTGGACCTCTACGAAGAACAGTTTAGAACTGTTAGAGCTATCCAGTATAAATAAAGTTAGTTTTGTTCAGGTTTGCTCCTGTAGTAACACCAGTGAACTATGTATAGTTCAGTGAGTAACACTGCATGGATCAATAAGAGATGATTATCATGATTCTTATACTGGACCTCTGGAAAGAACAGTTTAGAAATCATAAATCTATCCAGTATAAATAACGTTATAGTTGCCATGCGTATATTTCACCTAGCCCAATTTCTTCTTAACACAATTTTTCGCCACCATTTCAGTTCAATCAAAAACTATATTAAACGACCACGGTGAAATAATTGGAGAAACTGCAGAAGAGGACCAGGAATCACAAGCAACAGACGCAGTAAATGAAGATTTAGATGAGGAGAAACGAACGTACAAACCACCTGTTTATTATCGACCACGATTTAGTAAGTACTACACGACTTTCCATTCTATTTTCTCGTATTTCAATTCCGACATGATGTCGCTTGTAATGTGTCGAAAAGTTACTCAATATAGATTTTTGGTTTATATTCATATCAATGTTTGAATATGCCCCTTTGAAAAATTATTTGCTGGGCAAAAATATATTTAACTAAAGTTCGTCTGGTGTTAGGCAAATAGCTTAATTAGTTTATTCTTCAATACAATTAATGTGTCAATTTCACTACATGAGAGTGTTGTTTTTTACTCGATTGTAAAGCATAATATTTTCTCACGCTTTTTAAGACAAACTCCCCCACCATCCCTTCCCTCCCCCACATAAACACGTTAAAATGTACAAACACGCACCCTCTATACAACTCAACTACCGTATGAGTTTCACGATCAAACAAACACTTCAGCCAACAGTTTAACTGAAAAATGTAACGAAAAACCCTTCCATGCGATGGTAAATTGAAGTAGAAATTTTAAGACCAAGTACATGCAAAATGTAAATATACAGAGCGAGTCGCAATTATTAGTTAATGGAAGCCAATTTACGCCTACAGTTCAAGCCATTATAGTTAGCAAAAGAGCTCTTGGGAACAACTCTTTAAAGCTGTTACCGCTTCTCCTCAATATCAAAACCAAAGAAACGTTTCTGAAAGAACATTAGATACTCGAGTTTTCGACCTTTTTCAAAAGTTGGATCCGGTTTCCACACCCGTACCGTAGCTTTGCATTTGCGCTAATAATATTAGTAATTATGAAGATCAGCTTTGCAGTATAAATACGCGTATTTTTCACAAGCCAATGCAAGAGTTTTATCGCCATGCAAGCTTTCAAACTCAAAGAACTTACTAAATGTATTCTGGCCAAGATTGTTATTTTCCATCGCGTCACAGAGAGGTCCTTTTATAGAGAAATGGTTCCGCATGCTTTGCGCAAAGTCATTTGTCTCCCATGGAAACATATCAAAGATTTTATATTTCTCGTTGAACTGCGCGCGAGAATTTCTATACCACTAGACTGACTTGTTGTTGAGGTCTGTCGACATTTACAAGGAAGAATATTTAAAACAAAAATATCTCTCCCTCCAACGTTGATGATCGTAATGTAAATGTGATTAATGGATTGTGAAATGTAATATTGGACGGGGGGGGGGGGAGGGTACTGGACTATCTGTACTATATATGAGTGTTGGCAATGTGAAACGATGTTTCAATGACGATTTGTAACGCAAATGATGTCACATAAAATATGATTGGTGGTTCCGTGATGCGTTGAGCCTAGTTTACACTATCAATAAAGTTTCTGTGATCACAGTTGGAATTTTGCATAGCTAAATTCTAAGTTTTGAAGGATTTTTAAAAAATGTTTGAGGAAACAGACTTAACGTTAAACACTGATTCAGTTTCCTCAAACATTTCTTACAAATCCTTCAAAACTAGAATTTACCCATGCAAAATTCCTACTGTGATCACAGAAACTTTGATAGTCTAAACCCGACTTAAGGTAATTCCGCAGTTATGCATTGCGCACTTCTATTGCGCACATCTTATAACTTATAATTTCATCCATTATACTTACCGTTTAAAACAATATGACAATTTTATGTTGCTTCAAAACATCTTTGGTTACATTCGTGCAAAGAATTACGTTAAAATCAATCCTTTCAAAAAAGGCATACAAAAGTGTAGCTAGGGTTCGCTGTGTCGTTTTAATGCCACAATTCCCTAAAAAGATCGGTGACCCCCGTTTTTTAACTGATAATTTATTTCTTTAATGCATTTTACATTTCATATCCGAAATTAAAAGAAAACTCATTTCTGGATCTTGAAAAAAAATCCTATATCAATGCATGTTCTCAAAGAAAGTTCTTAACGAGTTCGGTGACCCCGACTTTTTATGCCTGGGAAGTTTCAGCACATTCTCATGTCGGGAACAATTACTGCGGAATTACCTTAACGAATCGTTGTTGAAACAGACCACCAATTTTTAATTCTGTTTTTTTTTCTCATCAGGCTGTGGTAATGTCCCCTACTCTCCAAGAAGGGAGGTGTGTTGTTGCGGCAAGAAGTATACAAGAAAATACAGCAGCTACGGACCTTACAGACGCTTGCAGTGGAAATGTTGTGGCTATCAATTAATGGATGGATATCTCAGTAAATGTTGTCCATACGCGACTGTTATCTCGAAGAAATATAAATGTCCCAAATCTAAACTATGAACAAGCTTAGCTCCTAAAGCCAAAAACTTGACTTGGTCGGAGACCATGTGATATTGTTGATAAAGTAGTGAACTAGATTATATTGCAAACGATTACAGATAGGTCAGAGGCAAAAATGCGATCTGTGGGTTCCAGTGTGGGTGGAAAGGATTCAAAATGCGAGCACTGCAGAAGATTCAACTACACACGTAAAACGCACAGTTTGTAACAACTCTGCAAACAAATTGTTACAACTCTGTTCAGAAGCTGTCGACAAGTTGTCTTCACACTGCTTGTTCCAAGCTTGATGGCATTATCAGACTTGTTTCAAGACTATGCAAACAAGTTTGTTACAGCCATGATATAACAAGGATGTTACCAGTTTGTCGACACAAGGTTGTAACAGTCTTGTTATATCAAGCATGTAACGGACTTGTTAGAACAACTTTGCAACAAGTCTGATAATTTCGACAAGGTTGTTACAAGTTGTCAACAAGGTTGTTCCAAACCTAATGACAACTTGTGACAAGCAATGTGAATACATCTTGTTGACGGCTTGTTGGCAGACTTGTTACAAGATGTGAGATTTTTGCGTGTGTAGTTGTTCACTGCTAAGCTTAGAGCTTGGTTTACATTCGTAGCTGTCGTGAGCAAGTCATGTTCGTCGATGTGAAACAGTGTAGATCAATCTTGTCTTTTTGTGTGCTGTATGCAAATCAATCTTTACTGATTTCATAAATATTGACATTCTGTTGCATTGGTAACTTTGATGTGTTTACGACAGTTACAACTAAATGGAAACCAGTAATAAGTAGTGGATGTTAAATGGACAAATGGTATATGTATAAAATTAAATTAAAGAATAAAATTTTACAGGAGTCATGTAATATTTTTATCTAGACAACCACTAATCATTTTGCACTCAAAACTATACTTTGTCTGCCCTTCAAAATATCAAGATCACTCAAAACATCTACCAATCAATATTTGGTCAGCGACGAATACTTTTATATGGTTAATCCCTGTTGAGACATTCTTTAAATGGGCTTTTTTATCGTGGGTCTTTTTACCGGCTTGCTCACCCCTTGTATATAACTGTTTGGAGACCCACGCTATATAACGGGCTGAGATATTTGCAGGCTAAATTGTTTTGAATTAACGCTCCGCCAGTTTCGTCGATCTTCTGATCTATACCTCTAATTGTAATTAGTGCATCCAAGCCAAACACTGCTCGTCTACTTTGGTGTATTAAATCGCGAGTTTTTATATGTAGTTTTTATCCGAAATGTTTACATCAGTGTCGTGAAATAGTCAACTTCGCTCTTCAAAGCATTCTAGCCGAGATTCTAGCTACATGGGGTCGAACACTCCAACGATTTTTCACAAAAGCGTGTATGACTGGAATTTTTGTTACCAAGGAACTTTGCTATATCTAGAATAAATTTCCAGCGCAGCCGGGCTGACGTTGAAAAATGGCTTACGTTTTAAACTCTGATCCAAACGACAAACTCGAAGAAGATATGCCATGTACTGTATGTTTGGGGACATTAAGAGAACCAACAACACTTCCTTGCCTTCATTCATTTTGTAAAGTTTGTCTCGGAAGCGTTGTTGAAAAACGTCGCAAAGAAGCACCGCTTGATCGACCTATTCGAGAATTCAACTGTCCAAATTGTCGTTCTGAGTTTACTTTAGAACCTGACGAAACGGTCGCAAATATGCAACCAAAACAACAGATTAGTAACAAGGTTAATAAAGCGACGGCCGTACTGGATGGTGAAACAGGCATTCCCTGCTCGCATAATTGTAGTCAAAGTTACTCGGTCGCTCGTTGTGTCACCTGTGAAAAAGATTTGTGCCAAGAATGTCTGACAGCCCACAACAATTATCTAGGCCATAGCAACCATTCTGTTTTATCGATGCCAACGATGGAGGGGTTGTCGAAACACGAAAATCACTTGAAGACAAAGCGAAAGATGTTTTGTAAAGAGCTCGGTCATGAAGACAAGGCTTTGAAGTTTTATTGCGAGACTTGCGACAAGCTTATCTGCAGATATTGCATGGAATTCGGACATGACAAGCAAGGTCACACCTGTCGTATCGCGAAAGAGGTTGCACACAAAAACAGAGTGTTACTAGCTGCATCTAACGAGAATTTGAAGAACCTGTTAGAAGAGGGCGAAGCATTTTTAAAACAGCTTTCGTTTGTTACAGAAAGAGTTGACATGCACGCACAAGATGCGAAGTCTGAATTTGGGGCGAGAAAAGAAACCACCCTGAAACTAATCCACGACGGCTTCGAAAGAAAGTGTAAAGAATTGAATGATAAAGTCGATGAAATCCAAGGAGAAAAACTCCAGAAGTTAAAGCAACATGAAGATAAAACCAAAGCTTATGTCACGAGTATTCAGCAATGTGCTCAGACTTATATCAAACTTCTCGACGAAGGCACAGACGAAGAAATCATTTCTTTACGAAAGACCATACACGACAGCGAAGAAAAGCTCGTGGCACAACGTTCGAATCATTTCAAAGTCCCAGTAACAGATCTGAATGCCCACTATAGCAATTTCAACGTAAACGAAATTCATATAGCCGATATACTAGAACAAGCCATGGCCATTATGGGTCAAATCGAAGAGGGTAAGTTGTTTTACGTATTGGATACTTACGTGTTGTATTACGTAATCAGTTTTACGTGTTTACCTCCCACTTGCTCTAGAAAATATTGGAAATTCTGATGTTAACGTTTGCCTTTGAGTAGGCTGCGGAACAGAATCACTCATGATGCACTATGACCATGTAATGTATTTTGATTTAACTAATTCAATTTAATTTTGTATTTTTTAAATGTCCCTAACCGCAAATGTGATCTTTGGTATGTGCAATGTTCGAGTCATTTTAAAAACAAAATGCCTTTATAGTAAAATATATATATATATATCTTATGTATAATATATCTTTATAGTAAAAAGCCTCATCTTGATCAACTTTTTCACTGTCAGTTTTCGGATGTCAGGTAGTTGAATTGCAAATTAGTTTTCCTTCGTTTTTTACTGCTAAAATTCACCTAATGACATCATATCCGGAAACTTTGACAGTGAAAAAGTTGATCAAAATGAGGCTTTAATTTATTACTTTACTTATAAAATGGTAATTTTGGAAATGGGCACTTTCCTGGAATGAATAGGATTTTATTGGGCGAAACGTTTGGGCATGCCTAATACAGCTTTTAACTTTTCATAGAAACAAGTGACCAAGAATTGGAAACTGACAAGATTGAATTAGAAACCGTCGATCGCAACGGGGTAAGGAATACCAATAATTTTCCGTTCAAATTCTTATACCATTAATGAACTATTTCACGTTGTCACATTCCTGTTTGTAGTAAGAGATAGTTATTGAATGTTATAAAATTTATAGTTGAAGGGACTTGTAGATGGAGATTTGGAGTAGAATTTTTATATATTTATTAGACCCAACCATGCAGGAGCAGTTTCACATAATAATATATTCAAATTCAGATTCGCATATTATCCAAACTCGCATTGAACTAAAGTCAGCAAATTTATCAAAACATAAACAACTTGTACACTCTTTAAATATTTTAAAGATATAATTCTGTTAAATATACTCGTGATTTTAGTCATATAAGATTGTCAACTCGGGTAAAGCCATCGTCCGAGTATTGGTAAGCGCCTCAAAAAATGTTTCATAATTTAAAAGTCCGAAACTTCTTAAAATTTTATGACAGTAGCAACGATTATTGTTGTGGTAAAATTTTCAGTCTATAACCTTTCTTCAGCTAAAAAATTGGATGATTCGGCAGTATGATTTCGCATAATCAATCTTCTGAAATGTACCGTCTGATCGAATAATGCAACTATAATCCCTCTGGCATTTTTGCAACACCTCTTGCTCAGGTCTATAATAAGAATTGGCGAGCAGAAATTTCCATTCACGAATCATTTCGAATGAAATGCTTGACATAAAATTTATAGTATGTTTAAATTCTAAATCGAATTAATATTCCATAGTATAAGTGTTTAGCTGAAGAAAAATATTTGCCAGATGTGTATGAACTGTTTTCAATTGAAGATTTTGCTTATAGGTGCAGAAAGATCAACCCAGTTCAAACAGCAACAAAGGTCTGCGTGCCTATTATAAACATTCCAAATTGATTGTTTACGAAGGGGATATAACCAGAGAAGCGGTGGATGCGATCGTAATGCCAATAACCAGGCAGCGTTATGAGAATATTAAGGATAGTATGCCAGTTAGTTTTGGAGATGTTGTCGTCAGGCTTGAAGATGACCTGCCTTGTAAGATGGTTTTGTACGTAATTGGCTTTCAGAAAGACGAACTGCAAGAACAACAAAGTCAAAGTTATGTTTCGTTGCCGTTGATGCGCAAAATAATTTTCAACAGTTTAGTATTAGCAACCAAACACAATGCCAAAATAATCTCCATGTCAGCTACAGGTCTTCAGTTAAATGAGGAGTGTGCTGAAACTACCTTCGATATTGTTGAAGAGTTTCTGGAAGGGTCAAATAAATCAGTACAGGAGATTCGCTTCATCAACGGAGATAAGCAAACTTTGTTATTTTCGAATGAATTGTCGAGACGATACCAAGCCTTTTAAATGCGCATATCGGACCTTTTGCATGAACAAGATAATCAACTCTCTAATACAACGGATTCAGGCAATTTGGATACAAGGCATACGGAAAGCAAAGTCAAATAGGGGACTTAACATGTGGTTTGAACAGATGCGGCGGCTCCGGCTACACTTTTCATCATTGGGGGACTGGTACCTGACCAGTTCTCAATAAAATGTTAAAATATATGCAAAATAAAACAAACTTTTCAGTATAAACAGTGCTCTCACTTTTAAGGAATTATCCTTAAAAATAGGAATTTTGAAGAGTTTTAAGGATTTTTTTAAGGAATTTAGGTTTTTGAGGATTTTTTTAAGGAATTTCTGAAACATTTTATCCTGGACTAAAAACGCTGGATGGAGGATAACCACGCCACGCAAATGAGATTTAAACTTGAAAGTAGCAACATTATACGCACATAACTAGTTTCATATTAATCTGACACTGCAATCGAGCAACGAAAAATTCGTTGGCTCGAGCGGGATTTGAACTCGCATCTTCGGGTATCTAGACCGCCGCTCTACCTATTGAGCTATCGAGTCAACACATATAATTACATATATTCGTATATTCTCTATGTCATAAATGTACATATGGCTGTCTTTTCCAGTGGCGGGCATAGGGGGGCCTGAGCCACCCCAATAATTTTGAAAGACTGTTAAAGATGCGGTACAGTCCGTATGTAAACAAAGGCTTTGTTTACATTTCGGTATCCAAAAGATTGAATTTTATTCGACAACTATTTATATTTTCATGATTCTAGAGTATAATAAATTAAGAAAAGACAACAATCAAGCTTTGCAAGAACATAAAACGAAATAAAAACCTAAATAAACTGTTTGTAAATAAAAAGAAGGCTCCTTTGTGCACATGCGCAGATCGGACTGTACCGCATCTTTAAAATCTTGTACCAAATAACACAAATCACACTCATATAACGTAATTGTCATCATAATATAATAGTATATGTTTCTGTACATGGCTTGGCATGTGATTTATAACAAAACGCACCATTAAAACAGTGTTTTGAAACCCTAGTTTTTTACAAAATGTGTTCTCAGAACGCTGCAAATGCCATTTCCGGGATTCAAATTTTAAATTTTTTCCGTGCCTTCGGCACGAGTCCCCCCCCCCCAATATTTCGTAAAGTGTCCGCCACTGGTCTTTTCATTAAAATTCTCAAAAGTTAAATGTCAGTATATGCTGTTCTGAAATCTACAGATTTTTTAAGCTCTTCATGCAGCAACGATCAAAAATACATCATGTTGAATGTTTTCTTTATGGCATTATGCTAACAATCAAATGTTTTCAATTTTTAGTGCTTAGAAACAAGGTTATAAAAACTGAAAAACAGAAAAAAGGAGGAAAAAACACTTTTTGCAACTGTGTGATCAGGCCTTGTGGTAAAAATACCAATTTAAGGAATTTTAAGGAAATCTGAGGAATTTTCGAGCTTTTTCTGAGGAATTCGAAAATTTGATTGTGAGAGCACTGCTAGGGAATGCTAAGGAAGGCCAAGGAAGGCTAGGGAAGGCTAAGGAAGGCTAGGGAAGGCTGAGGAAGGCTAGGGAAGGCTAAGGAAGGCTAGGGAAGGCTAGGGGACGCTAAGGAAGGCCAAGGAAGGCTAGGGAAGGTCAAGGAAGGCTAGGGAATGCTAGGGAAGGCCAAGGAAGGCTAGGGAAAGCTAGGGAAGGCTAAGGAAGGCCAAGGAAGGCCAGGGAAGGCCAAGGAAGGCTAGCGAAGGTCAAGGAAGCTGCTAGGGAATGCTAGGGAAGGCCAAGGAAGGCTAGGGAAGGCTGAGGAAGGCTAGGGAACGCTAAGGAAGGCCAAGGAAGGCTATGGAAGGTATTTCGGTTGTTCATACATCGAGAAAGCGTCAATTTTTAACTTGGGACAGTCATATTGACCAAATTTTAAAAAAAAATCTTCTGGAATAAGTGCCATGAAAAAGATTTAGGATTTCACCAATTCTGATACTTTGAAGTCAGTCTATTATGGTCTCGTCCAACCCCATTTCGACTACTGTTGTGAAGTTTGGAATTCCATTAATAGCTGAGGCCAGTCCGAACGACTACAAAAACTTCTCAACAGATGTGCTAGAATTAAAGATGAGCCTGGGCAATCTCCACTGGCCCTTGATCAATTAGGGTGGATTAAAGCTTGGAAGAAAGGCGAAAACATATTATGGCCCGGCTCAATATTGTTTAAGGTTGTCAATAATTTGGCACCATCGAGGTTCTCATCAA
>CACRXK020014440.1:0-13080 GCA_902702795.2 Paramuricea clavata
ACCCTGATTGTGGCATAGTCATTTTAGGCGATTTTAATCGTCTCAATATACAGGATTTAGTTACAAGTCACAACCTTAAGCAAGTCGTCACGCGTCCGTCTAGACAAGATTCAATCTTAGACTGTATTATTACGAACTTGAAATCCTTTTACAAAACACCGGATATTTCTGCTCCACTTGGAACATCCGACCATAATGTAATCATGTGGATCTCAAAAGACATTTTTAAGGATAATAATAATACGTGTACAAAGCGGACTTTGCGTCGGTATCCTCAGTCAGGTTGGAATGGTTTTGGTTTATGGTCAACCAGGAATAAATGGTTTAGTGGACTCGGACTCAATCCATCGTCCGGTGAGTTAGCGTCATCTTTTACCAACGATCTGAACACTGCATTCGATCATATTTTTCCAGTGAACACAATCAAATTTCATCCCAAGGACAGACCATGGATAACTGGGCACATAAAGCAACATATTAAAGAACGCCAACGTGCTAGCTTTCCACACTGGCGACGCACAATTGTGGCGCCAATACAGACGGAAGGTCCAGATAGAGATTAAAACCAGGAAAAATAATTTCTATACGTAAAAAATCCATAACTTGCGAAAAGACGATGTCCGTCAATGGTGGCACACTATTAACACAATGTCAGGTCGAGCGAAAAGTGAACCTCAGTTTACAATTGAGCGTGACGGACAGTTATTATCGGAAGGTGAACTGGCAGTCTCTCTAAATGATTACTTCGTAAGTGTAGCAAGTGATATCCCGCCACTTGATATTTCAAGCCTTCCAACATTCTTACCAGCTGCGGTGCCGCCTCCTACAATTCTTCCTCATGAGGTTTGTAGTAAGGTCTTAAAACTTCAGACTAATAAGGCTATGGGCCCGGACAGTATTCCACCACGAATTTTAAAAGAGTTCGCCTACGAACTTGCTGAGCCAGTTACATCAATATTTAATACATCTTTGTCCTCTGGACTAGTACCTGTTTTATGGAACGATTCTACCATCATACCCATACCTAAAGCGAAGCAAACCCAGGTTGAGAGCGATACCCGCCCCATCGCACTTACCCCTGTGTTATCGAAAGTACTCGAAGACTTTGTGGTTAGTTGGATGGTTGAGGACATAGGTAGACAAATCGATAATCTCAGTATGGCAGCCTGAAGGGAACATCGATCTACCACCCTTTGCCTTCTAGATCTTATTCACAACTGGCTTTCTAAAATGGACAACCCAGGTCATTACCTTAGAGCTTGCTTTCTGGACTTTAGCAAAGCTTTCGATAGAATAGATCACAATATTGTTATAACAAAATTGATCGATTTGGGAGTGCGCCGTTCAATAATCCCTTGGATTTGTAGCTTCCTTTCAAATCGCCGCAAGAGTGTTAAGCTGGGACAGTGCGTGTCCCGATGGCTTTCAACTAGTGCTGGGGTCCCACAGGGTACCAAATTGGGTCCAATCCTTTTTCTCATAATGATTAATGATTTGAAAATAGTTTCCCGGCGTTCCAGTAATTGGAAGTACGTAGACGACGTGACGATATCTGAGATCGTTCCAACAAGGGAGGTATCTATACTACAAAACGAATTGGACACAATTGGTAATTGGACAAGTACCAATAATATGAAATTGAACCCCAAAAAGTGTAAAGAGATGATTGTCTCCTTTCGACGAGATATTGAACAGCCACCACCCACCTTAGTTGTTGAAACCATTAGTCTTGAAAGAATAGAATCCCACAAAGTATTAGGTTTAACGATCCAGAATAATCTGAAGTGGGATTTGCATATCAGTGAGATAGTAACCAAAGCATCAAAAAGACTACACATCTTACGAGTTCTCAAGCGCAGTGGAGTTTCACCGTTTCATTTACTACGAATACATTTTGCACTTAATAGATCCCTGCTTTAATACTGCTGTCCGGTATGGCATTCATCATTGACCATTAACTTGTCAGATACCACCTTCTCGGGCCAATGAACACAATTGTAATTTAAGGTACGGAAATAGATTAACATTGTTTCCTTTTTTCCTACTATATGTATTCAATCACATAATTTATAAATTTTGTAAATCTTGTAAATTTAAAAGTTCTTTCGATATTAATTCATAGATCAGTAAACTATTGTTATAATATAATGTCAGTAACACAAGGCACTTTTTAATATTTTTAACTAAAGTTTATAAATAATTTCGCAATTCGCTTTAATCGAGCGCGACGATTTTATAATAAACCATTAATAATAATAATAATTCGAGATCGTTTGATAGATAGGCGTTTAGACTGTCGTGGAAGACTGGGGATGCATACTCCAAGATTGGTCGGATGCAAACGCAGTGGCGCCGTGGCCGGGGAGGGGGGGCAGAGGGGGACATGGCCCCCCTATTGTGGAGACCCGTCGGAAAATTGTGAATGTTGTCGGAAATTTTTAGAAAATTGACAACGTTGTCGGAAATTGTCAAAGTTTCCGACGTTGGTAAATTCGGAAATTTTTTGATAAATTCGGAAATTTTTTGATAAATGGAGAAAATGGGCGATGTCCGGAAAAATTTTAAGATGTAACGAAAAATTTTGGTATGTCCGGAAAAATTTTTTGACCCCTAAAATGGTGCACTGACCGAAATTTTTTTCCGAAATTTTTTTGGCGACGGGGGGGAGCATCACTCTAGTTGATCCGCCATTTCCGTCTGCTGATCCGCTCCAAAAATGAAGCTTGCTTACGAGGGCATGGTGCTTGAATTAGGAATCGTTCCGTACTGATTGGGATCTTCTTTTTTAAGTACAGCTGGTTTGACAAAACAGTACACAACATAGTCATTTACGTCACGCACTGGTTTTTCCTTCGGGATAGATACAATATCAGCGGACTTCCAGGATAATGGGAGATGTGTCTCGCTGTATGATTTATTTATAATGTCCGCAATGGGTTGAGGTAAAATATCCGCGTTTTCTTTAAGAACCCAAACAGGGATGCCATCTGGTCCCATCGATTTACTTGAGTTCAAGGTTGATAAGCTTTTAAAGACGTGAAGTTCGTTAACTTGGAAATTTGTTGTATCTTCGTCGACATTTCGTTGCGGACTATTTGGAGGTAGGGGATTGAAGTCTTTCGTCGGTGTGAGAAATGCTTCATTTATCAAGTTGGCGAGTTGGTGAGGGTCGGGTCACAAGTCATCGAATTAGTCGATCTAAATTCCACATTATGCAGTTGGGATATAATATTTTCGGGGGTTGTGAATTATTCCGCCATTCCACTAAGTTTCTTTATTCCTTCCACAATTTTGCTGGGGCACTTTCAATTCTTTGACTTTAGCTTCGTAAAACTTTGAGCGGCAGGTCTTTCTCTCGCGATTAAGGTGATCCCGAAAAGTTTTCGAGCTTCAGTGAACTGGAGGTCTTGTCGATAGAGATAGAAGTGACGGGAGTCTTGTCGAGTCTACGGGTTTGGGTCCAGGCGGTACTACAAAATTGTGATGGAACTGTGGTGGGTACTGGTACTGGAAAATCGGGAACGGAGGATGAAACATCGAATGATGGAATTCAAGGAAAATAGTTCGGACTGGGTGGAAAAGAGAATTGGTTGCCATGGAGATGTGGTATTTTGGAGGGTGGAGGCCTTTTAGTAGGATTTTGCTGAAATTCCGATTCGTATGCGGTAGGCAGGATATTCTTGTGCGGGAAGTCATATCTAGGGCCCTTCAAATAATAGCCTTGCCTTTTCAAAAAAGGGCACGGTATCATGGCTTTATTTTTCTTTTAAACTTGGAGGTTTTAACTTTCTTCGTATTGTTTACAGGCTCAAGTTGGTCTGAAGAATAAACAGGGGTATCGTTTGGTGGTGCAACTTTAGGTTCAACATTCTGCGATGTAGTGGTTGGACAGCCATGTTTAAGTTTATTAAGTTCAGTAGAAACTGCTGATTGGGATTTATTTTCTAGTTTATTGTGGGTGATGTTAATATTTTCACTGGAATTATTTAAAATAATAGATTCATCCTTTGGGAAAATTTTTCCCTCCCATTTAGCTACGCGTGATTCCAAATGCAAATTGACATCGGTCAATTTACATATTTCCTCTTTGTTTTCATCGATGATTAAGGTCTGCTCTGTAATTTTATTTATCAAAGATGGCACTGTGAACTCGATATTTTCCTTTAGCTTATTAAACTGTTCCTCTATAGAAGCCACACTATCTACAGTTCGCAACCTATAAAATTGCTAAAAGGGGTTGAACTGTCGATAGACAGTTATATCAACACGAGTGGAAATTGGGAAAGCGAGAAATTGTGTGGGAACACAACGCCAGAAGGGCGGAGTGTTTTCACACAATTTCGAGTTTTCCCAATTTCTACGAGTGTTGACACAACTGTATATCAATACGGAAAAATATTTTATATTTGTTTTATAACATAGCACAAAGAAACACAAAAGAAAGAAATTTTCCGACGTTTCCGTGTTGACATTAGAGACCTTAAGATTGACGTTTACGGCAAACGTCAAACCGCTAGCGAAGTTTTTGATTTGGCAACTCTATTATAATAGCTTTTACACCAGTTTTGAAGTATGTTAAATTTATTAAACTTGTGCTCTTTAGCAATGATTTAAGAAAGCAAATTAACCACTAGTCATGCCATTCACCAAAGCAGTAAATTAAGATTTGGCGTTTGAAGTTGGCGTTTGGCGTATAGATTTCATGCTTGAACTGCTACGAGGGCTTGTAGTCGTTAAAGCATGAAATTTATACGTCAAACGTCAACTTCAAACGCCAAATCTTAATTTACAGCTTTGGTGAATAGCATGACTAGTGGTTAATTTTCTTTCTTAAATCATTGCTAAAGAGCAGAAGTTTAATCAGTTTACATATTTCAAAACTGGTGTAAAAGCTACAATAATAGAGCTGTAAAATCAAAAACTTCGCTAGCGGTTTGACGTTTGCCGTAAACGTCAATCTTAAGGTCTCTATTGAGTTCTTAAACACGGCTCTTAGCCACACAGCGTTCAGAATTTACAAATGCTATATTATAAACGTGTTTAGTATAAATTTTGCACATCAAATGAGCTTTCGCGCGTTCTAATTGGCTAGGTTGACTGGTAACTCTGAGGCACTATTTACCACCTGCGTAGTAAATAATGCTTTTCAAAAAGAATGACTCGGCAAATTTGGTTTCAAAATCGACAAAATATTGAAAAAATCGTCCCCCAGAAAACGAAAGAAGCACAAACTGTTGTATTTAACTTGAAAGGTAGGATTCCTTTATTATTTACGTGTCCAACATATTCAGGGACAATTTAAAACTTAGACTATGTGCACACGGTAACGTTTCCGAGCGTTTCTAAAACGAGGTTTCCAATTTTGTCAGTTTGACGCTCTGTCCACACGGAAACGTTTTCACGAGATGCAAATGTTTGTCTCGATAAAAATTCCATCTCTAGCGGCTTGTTATCGCCATTCATTTTCCACCAGATAAAGTCATTACTTGTCAACGAGTTTCTTAAAATGTTCTCTGCTCATCATAAAGTAAACAGTTTTATATGTACTGTTTTAAGCATCACCGATACGAAGTCTGTCGCTTCTTCGAAAGCAAACCGCATTTTAAATCGTTCATAAATCATTATACATTTGAAAGGCTATACATTTTGTTTTATTTGTTGCTAAAGTCTTTAACTTAAGAATTAATGATCCAATGAAAGATCTAAGCTTCCAGGAAACAAAAATATAACATTTTGATTTTAAGCCGCCATCTTGGATTTTTAGCGTTTCAACGTGAAAACGCTTGTCCGAAAACGTTTTTAGCATTGAGAACGTTTTCGTCATAAGATGACGTTTTCATCCGTTTTCGTGTGGACACGGCTTGAAAACGACACTCTTTGAAAACGTTACAGCTGAAAACGCTCGAAAACGTTACCGTGTGCACATAGTCTTATTTAAAACCAGAGTTTTTGTTCTCAAACAAATTTTGCAAAAAGTATCCCGACTGTTTAATGGGAAAAACTTGCCGTGATATTCTTTTAAATCCATTTTGTTTTGTATCCTATAGATTTCTCAATTTGTACGATACTATTTCTTTTGATATGTCATGTTTTCATTGTTCTGTATGGAATTCTGACTGCTGTATTGTGTTTTCGAAACTTGTAAAGTGAAAAGTGTTATTAAAACTTTATTTCGAACTTTGTTTTACAATTCATTTTACCAAATTTCTCAGCCATTTCCTGAAGAAATTATATTGCTAAACAGAAACTATTTTTTAATTCTAAGTCTGGTGAAAAAGTCATTCCCTTATTGTGTTTATATTCTAAGCAGAAGTTGAGAAAAATAACTTTGTAATAAAGCAATAAAGTCATGCAAGAACCCATTTTGAAAGCGTGTTGAACAGGCCGATCGAAACAGTTCTATTTCTGAATCTTAATTGAACCAATATTTGGATATTTTGTTTTATTCATTAAAAATTTATACTAAAACAATTATTCGCCTCGGGCTCAGTGATTACGGTGAATATTCACCTCGACTTCGTCTCGGTGAATATTCACCGGTAATCACTTCGCCTACGGCGAATAATTGTTAATTATTTTATGAATATAATTTGCATAAATAATTTACTTCCGTCTCATTCTCAGCAATTTTTTGGTCCTCTTTGCTCTCGCACTTCCTGAACAAACTTTGTTAAAGTGCATATATGACACGAAAATTATTACTGTCTTGAATGAAAGAACTATTGAAACTACACTATTACTTATTTTTCAGTTTCTTGTTTTCATGGTTTGTTCCGGAGTATTATATTTCAATTTGTTTGATATGTACAGTACTGCTCAGAAATAACCTAACAGAAAACGCGTTCGGAACACGTCCGGAACGTTGCGTTCCATTCGCGTTCCATTCGCGTTCCATTCGCGTTCCATTTGCGCTACTTTTGCGTTCGACTGTTACCGGAACGCATCTGCGGAACGCGTTCCGGTTACACTCGTATCGAAACCGGACATCGTCGGAAATCATCGCGATTTTCCGAGTATTAGTCAGTCCCACTTGCATATTTTGTGTTCACACTATAAAGCATGAAACCGCGTTTTTATATTCGCTTTCCACTAACGATTCGCGAAATAAAATAACCTATGATGTATATACATCGCATACTTGTATGTGCGTGGTCAATATTCCGGGACAAACCAAAACGCAGTCTAGCTAATTTCCTCTATTCGCCATCAGGTTTCTGATGACCATGTAGAAAATGCTCGCACTTTTCACAAAACTCTAAAGGGCATCAAAATAAATAAAAACAGTTTTGAAGGAATTTTAATGACTTTAACAGTATTGTCTGAAATTATGGAAATTATTGTCAAAAGTTATTTACTCACGCGTGTGTTGAATAGGCTATTGAATTTCATTTTCGAAAGAGGTAGCCAAAATATCACAGTGTTCGAAATCATCATCAGACTAAACCCGGTTTACACTTCAAAGTTTCTGTGATCACAGGAGGAGTTTTAAATGGATAAACTAATACCGGAGAAAGCACAAGGTAAGGAGGTCGTTCAGTTTATTAGCCATCCTGTAGACTAGAAATACAGATAATTTCAATTTTAACTCGTGCAACAATAGTACGCAAGCGATGTTTATTGCTGATATGTGTGTATTCGCGTGCCACAGTAAGGAAACATCATCATAAGTTGATACATTGTTAGTAAATGTATATTGCAAGCATGCACTTATTATAGAATCGACCCAAGATGTTGGGCAGTCAAAAATGTCACAGTCACTAGTATTTTGACTAATTGTAAATGTTTATACTTTATAATCATGTGTAATGACTTAGTTATGCGTAAAAAAAATACACAAGCGGCGATAATTTAAAATAAACTGTAGCAAGTATGCTACCTGATACGCTTGCTTCAGCACGTTTGATAGCGATCTATTTGATTGCCCGTGAGCAGTTTGAGCCGGCTGAGTTTTAGTCGGAACTATTTTCATTCCATGTTGTTAAATGGCTGAAATGTAGCCTGTGCACAACACAGACCTTTCTAGCTCGGATTGAAAGACACGATCGCGATTCGAAGCATTTTTGGCTATTTGATTTGTGTGTTTATGGTTACATTGATATACAGTTGAAACAAACACGCTAAACAAGGCCATTAAGACGATTTTTAAAAATTATTTGTGATTACATGCTGCCCGAAGCCCCGAACTGTGTCGAGTTTCAGTCTGGGTCAAACCGGGCTGGTATTTCAGCCCGAGATGAAGCTTGATATTAATTGTTCATAGTTGTCAACTGTCAAAACCTACAGTAGCTCATGTTTCATTCGGTGTCGGGATTTTCCGATGCGAGAACGCGGTTTTTAGCCAAAGTGAGGAACGCGTGTCCAAGTTTCCTCTGAAACGCGTTCCAACCGCGTTCCGACCGCGTTCCAATCGCGTTCCGTCCGCGTTCCGACCGCGTTCGGAACGCGAACGCAGTGTTAGGCTATTTCTGAGCAGTACTGTAACAATCACGTTTCTGGGAAACCGAAAGTATCGGAATTAAGTCGACCGAGGAAGCAGGTAGCCCTGACGGAAGCAATTTCTTGAAAGATATACGATTCACAGGAGAACGCTACGAGGTTGGATTGCCACGGATTGAGGATCGACCGGAAATTGGAAATGATTTTGATCGCTGTTACAATCGTTTAAATTTGCTTCACCGAAAATTAAAGAAACAGCCAGAGCTACTGTCAGAGTATAACAAGTGCATCGAAGATCAAATCCAAGCAGGTATCGTGGAAAAGGTTCCGGATCAAGAAGACAACAAGAATGATGTGCATTAGCTTCTGCATCATGGAGTTATCCGAAATGACAAAGTCACGACCAAGTTACGAGTAGCCTACGACGGTTCGGCAACGACAGCTGATCGAGAACATTCGCTTAATAAATGTTTGTCGACCGGACCTAATTATATTCCTCGGATTTTAAAAATGCTTGTAAAATTCAGAGATAATCGTGTTGGATTGGTGGCGGTTATTGAAAAAGCTTTTCTAATGTCGGGGTCAGCAACAAAGATTGCGATATGCTACGTTTTTTGTGGTTCAAGAACATTGCACATCATGACCCTGAACTATTTCAATTACGATTTTGCCGATTAGTGTTTGGTTTGAGGCCGTCCCCAGCTATTCTAGGGGCGACTATTAATCATCATCTAGACACTTTGCAAGAGACCAATCCAGAAATGGTAGGACATTTACAAGAATCGCTGTACGTTGATGATCTGGTGTCGGGTGCGCAGACGGATGAAAAGGCTTTCCAAATTTACGAAGAATCCAAAGAAATAATGTCAACCGTCGGATTCAACTTAAGTGGCATTCAAATTCGAGTAGTTTGATGAATTCTATCAATGCCTTAGAAGATAAGGTCGTTTCAAGCTCGCCAGACAACCAACCTGGCGTTATCCAGGAGGATTTATCGTATGCGAAAGAATCGATAGCACAAGAATCTGCACGAGCAAATAAAACACAAACAAAAATTCTGGGGAAAATTTGAGACACTTATACGGATAGGTTGTTATTCAATTTCTAGGAATTAAAGAGTACGCTAAATCGTTGCCAATGAGAAAACGCCATAATTCACAAGTAAATGGAAAATGCTATTTCAAGAACTGTGTTTAGCTAAGACAAGCTGTAATGAGAAAGTGGTCGAGAAGATGTGCGCAACAATAAACAATCTTAGATCAGAGTTAGCATTCTTAAACGAAGTTCCAATACCGAGATGTTATTTCCTGACAAAACTCAAACCGGCAATAGTACAGATTGATTGTGTTTGCGACGCTTTAGAACGCGCATTCGCAACTGTTATCTACTTGCGAACTCTTTACGAGAATGGAACTATTGGTGTTAATTTGATAGTATCCAAGGCCAAAGCGGCTCCCACCAAGAAACAAACCATACGGCGACTCGAGCTATCGGGAGTAACGATTTTGGCAAGGCTTGAGAGCAACATTTCGAAGGCTCTTTCGTTGAATGTTCAAGAGTTTTATTGGGTTGATTCAACTGCAACACTTGTTGGATAAGAAACGAAAGTCTATGGAAACCGTACATACAGAATCGTGTTACGGAAATAAGAAAATTGTCCTCACCAGAAATGTGGCATTTTTGTCCTGGTATACTCAATTCTGCCGATTTACCGTCACGAGGAATCTCCGCTAAGGCTCTCTGTCAAGAAAGATTATGGTTAAAGGGTCCTGATTTCCAGTTCCAATCGGAAAACCAGTGGCAGACCAATCCCGAGAAATGTACGATTGATAACGACGACGACGTTTTATGCGAAGCGGTAGAAGGCCCAACAAGCAAGCTTCCACCTAATACCAGTGAGGAACCAAATGTGATTCGCGCAAATATCAGTGCAGTTATCGATATCGACCGTTTTCGTAATCTGAAGAAATTATTACGAGTAATAGCTTACGTTTTGAGATTCGTCAACACGTTAAAGAAAGCGAAGCAACATGATAAAGGATCGAGAGATTTTAAATTTCTGTCAGCGTCAGAAATCGGACTGGCCGAAATTGTGTGGTTGTGTTCTGTTCAAGAATTGTCGTTTGCGAAAGAATCGGAATTTCTGCAACGGAATATGCTGAAATCACCGCTACAATATGGAGCACAATTCGGGTTGTATACGGATGAAAGTCACGCTATACGATGTAAGGGTTGACTCGACAATTCTTCCTTAGGCTTGGGAAGCCGACATACAATTCGACTTCGTTCTAAACATCGTTTTGTGGAATTATTAATCCGAGAGGTTCATGAACAAGTAAAGCATAATGGTATACGAGACCCTTTGACTACAATACGCCAACGATTTTGGATCATTAGGGGGAGAGAAGCGGTAAAAAGGATAATTATGGATTGCGTCTAGTGTCGTAAAGCGGAAGGACTGCCATATAATTATGGACAAGCACCAGATATTCCTTCCTGTAGGGTATCAGACGATCCACCATTCACAAACGCGGGCCTAGATTTTGCGGGGCCATTGTATGTACAAGATAAGAAGAACGAACTTGACGAGAATTCAAACAAAGTTTACGTTCTGTTGTTCAAATTTCAACCCTGCTAGCTGAAACAAGGTTGAAATTTCAACCCCGGGGTTGAACTCAGCCCTGGGTTGAAAATTTTGTCATGTAATCGTGCGTTTGATTTTGATAGAGTTTTGTATTACAGACAGGGCTGAAATTTCAACCATGTAAACAGGGCTAAGTTCAACCCCGGGGTTGAAAATGCTCCATGTATTCTGCCCCTAAAGAAAGTAATTGGAAGAACAAGCCGTAGTTTCGATGAACTTCGAACTTTGATTGTGGAAATTGAGGGCTTATTGAATGCATGTCCCATGACCTACGTCTATGATGACACCGAAGCTACCTCGTATCCACTCGCACCGTCGCATCTACCTTATGGACGACGAATTACTACATATCCAAATACTCAACATTATGAAGTGGATAGTACCAATAAGTCATTAACTAGGAGACTTCGACATCACAAACAATTACTCGAGCGATTTGCAAAACAATGGAGAAATGAATACTTGTGGTCATTACGTGAACATATAGTTATCGTTAGAAATGAAAAATCGAATCAAACTTTTGGAAGTTAGCAAAGGTGGAAGAGTTACAATGTGGAGATGATGGAGTGGTTTGTGCAGCGACGATCAGAATATGTCGAGAAAATACAAGCCATTCCCAATTATTGCATCGTTCAATAAAGCACCTGATCCGATAGAAGTACGACAGTTGCCAGACGATCAGAGGGTAGCAGAGCAACAAGAAGAAGATAAGCAAATACTACCTCAATCAACACGGCGACAAAGAGATGCTGCCATAACTGGACAACTTAGATGCTTGAAGCAATCAGGCGTTTTGTAAATAAGGAACAAGTATGACAATGACAATGACATTGATAAGTTGTTCATATTAAATAGGAATTAGCTGAAAATATATTTGTCAACCCTGCGGAGTGTGAGAAACATTTGATATTAAGGGAAAATGACGTCATCGGAAGTGAACATATTTGATTGACAGTTTGGGGGTTTTCTATAAAGCATGCGTTTTATGTATAATGCAAATAATATAGGTTGAGGTTTAATACAAATCATAGCAAACGAGCACGAAGTTTACGAAAGTTTATAATATTTATATAGGTACTGGGCAACCCGAAATGTTCTGACTTAGCACTAATTGGAGACACGAGGGCCAGATGATGAGGGTTAGCACCCGCACCCCCAATAAAGTTAAAAATCCTGCAGTAATTATTTGGTACTTTGTACGTTATATAAAGATCATGGCATTAGTAGTTATGTTTTATTGAATGTACAGCAGACTCACTAGGCGAAAAAAATCTTAATTGTAATCTTGTAATCTAATGTGTCTCGATTTCCCGTTTGCACTAGCCCCATTCAGTATACATACTGTAATCTATCACTTTGTGTCCGGTAAAACTGATAAAATAAAATACATGCGAAGTTGTCTCATATACATTATTCACAAATTTTCACAACTTACGCCATGATCAAACGAGGATCGATGATAGTTGATGAGAGTTTACCGGATATTACAGGTCAAACGAGGAAAGACGGTCTACCATCAACTTTCATCAGTATTTGAACCAGCTTAAGCATAATGAGAGTTGAAATAGGAGTTGATGAAAGTAGTGCGAGCATCATTATGTTATCAATATGGTAATTAATGCTCTTATTAAAACCGACCTAACGATGTTGTAAGATGTCTAATATATAAGGTCAATTTTCGCTTTGAATTTGAAAATTTCTCTTTAATCTGAAAACACCCCTGTTAAATTCTGTCCAAGAACGGATCTTTTACTACAAACCGAAGTGACGAGCGTCCCTATCAGTACTACAAACAAAAATCTAACCCTGTGATTAGAAACCTGATCTACCTTAAAAAAGAGAGTCCATCATATGACCCAACCGCCCGAACCTTACCGAATGTGCTTCTCGTAAATGCGAGATCAATTATGGGGAAAATAGATGAATTAAAATATTATTCAAACGAGCATAAAGCTGAAATCATCATTGTCACGGAGACATGGCTAGCGGACAATATACCC
>CACRXK020014441.1:0-13079 GCA_902702795.2 Paramuricea clavata
AGAGAGAAAAAGAAGTGGGAATGTTCGTATTATATAAATTAATAGTAATGTTGTAGATGCATTTAATTTTACAATGACAATGTTGGGCTACAATAGACTAAAGTATATGTCATTATATACATTAGAGAAGTATGTTTTATATATTGGTAATTGTGTATAGCAAAAAATGTTCTTTAATTTTCTTTTTAAAGGTGTTATAGGAGTTTACTTCATTAAGTTTTGTTTCTAACGAATTCCATACATCAACTCCTTTATTTGAGAGAGTGTGTTTTACATAATTTGTTCTTTTATAACATTTGTGAAGTTTTGATGCATTTCTCGTGTTATGTTCATGAATTTGGTTGTTTGTTACAAAATAATTTTTAAAGAAATCTGGGAAATTGTTAAGGTGGTGGTATCGAAACATAAATAAGGCAGTTAAATAGTCATTGATTTTGAAAATGTCTAGGATATTTAAATCTTTGAAAATTGGCTCACTGTGCTCTAAATAAGACTTGAAAGTCATTAGACGTACAATTTTTTTTTGTATGTTCATTATTTTTTGGATTCGACTTTTATAAGTATTACCCCATGTTAAGTTGCCGTATATCAAAGATGGATAGACTAATGCATAATATATAAGTTTTAGAGTATTTCGATTTATGAAATGTCGTATTTTAGCTATTATACCAGCAGCTCTAATTATTTTCTTTGCTACTTTAGCTATATGATCTTTCCAGGTCAAACATTCGTCAATGATAATACCGAGGAAGGTTGTACTTTTAACTTGTTCAATATTTTTACCATTTATGTTAATTTTAATGGTTTGACTTGGTTTTTTATTTGGAGATCTGAATAAAATTATTTTTGTTTTTGTAGTATTTAGAGATAATTTATTCACATTTAACCATTCAGCAACTTCATCAATTTCTGTTTGTATAATATTACTAAGTGTCTTTAGACACTTGTTACTATAAAATATATTAGTGTCATCTGCAAATAATATAAATGAAATTAATTTGCTGCAATTTTCAATATCATTTATATAAAGCAGAAATAGAATTGGTCCAAGAATAGATCCCTGTGGGACACCACTCTTAATTACCATTTCTTTTGATTTAATTTGGTTGTATTTAACAATTTGTTTTCTATTCTTTAAGTAATCTTGAAACCATAATTGAGTTATTCCCCGTATACCATAGTGATCAAGTTTTTGAATCAATATCTTGTGATCAATTGTGTCAAAGGCTTTTGACAAGTCGAGGAAAATACCTATCGTGTATTCTCCTCTATCGATTGCTTTGGTAACTCTGTCAACAAGTTCTATGATTGCAAGCTCAGTGGATCTATTTTCCCTAAAACCATACTGATGCTGTGTTAATATGTTATTTTTTTCTATGTGGTTAATTAATCTCTTATACATAAGCTTTTCTAACAATTTAGAAAAACTAGTGAGAACAGATATGGGCCTATAATTCTTAAATTCATTGTTTTCGTTTGCTTTGAATATAGGGGTAACTAGAGCTATTTTTAGATCATCAGGAATAGTTCCAGAAAGAAAAGTCAAGTTAAATATGTGTGAAAGTGGTTCAGAAATTTCTGTAGCAATCGCTTTGATTACCTGTGAGCTTATACCGTCATAGCCAGGGCTTTTTTTGGCATTCAAATTGTTTATCTCATTTTCTAATTCATATTTAGTTATTGGATTAATAAAGAAGCTATTTTTACAGTTATTAGTGAGATATTTATCAAAGGTTGTTTTGGAATTCGGGAGTTTTTTTGCTAGTCCTGGGCCAATATTTACAAAATAGTCATTGAATCTATTTGCTATTGTGTTTGGATCAGTAATCTTTTCTCCAGGGCTATTTCCATTAAATTCTTTTGGTAACATTCTATTTGTCTTATTTCGGTTCATAATTTCATTTAATGTTTTCCATAATACCTTTGTATCATGTTTATAATTTATTAACTGTTCTTCATAATATTTCTTTTTTGCCACTTTTATCACATGATTTAATTTATTTTTATATTTTTTGTATATTTTTTCGTTTTTTCCTGTAGGATATTGGAGGTATTTTTTATATAATTTGTTCTTTTGCTTAACTGATTTTGCAATACATCTTGTCATCCATGGACTTCGAGTTTTGTCAATCTTTCTTTTCGTAACTTTCTTTGTCAATGGAAAGTTTTTTCCATAAGCTATTGAAAATAAGTTGAAAAATTTGTTGTAGGACTCTGTCGTGTTGTTTTCAGAAAGTACATTTTCCCATGATATATTCTTAATTGTATTAGTAAATGATTCAACATTGTCATCATTGATAATTCTTTTACAAGAAAATTCAGTTTTTGAAGTTTTTTTATGGTACTTTTTTGAATTTCGTACATGAACTATTGGTAAATGATCTGAGATATCACAAAAAATTATCCCATTTTTGCTTGATTCTATAATTTCCGTGTCATTGGTGAAAATATTGTCAATTAGTGTAGCCGTATGCTGAGTGATTCTTGTTGGTCTTAGTACAAGTGGGATATATGATGATGTGAATAGTTGTTCTAGAAATCTGATACTGTAATCACAAGATTCTGATTTTAGTAGATCAATATTGAAATCTCCCATAAGATAGCATAATTTGTTTTCTTTGTCTATCTTTCCTAGTATTTGATTCATTTTAGTTTCAAATGAGTCAAATTTGTTATTTGGTGGTCTATATATTACACCTATTATTATATTTTTACCTACAGCTGTTATAATTTCAATGAAAACGGATTCAATTACATTTTCAGTAATTGTGTTTAAATCGAAACGTATTTTGTATTTCAATTCATTTGCGACATAAATGCCAACTCCTCCACCACTTTTAGTTGACCTGTTTACATTTACAAAATCATAATTTTCTAGTTTAAATAGATCTTCGTTAGTTTCTTTTAGCCAAGTTTCAGTTAAACCAATTATCTGAAACGGTTTATTCAATGAATATATTAATTGTTTAAAAGAGTCAAATTTATTAGTTATGCTTCTAATGTTTAAGTGCATCATCGAAAAGTTATTGAGATTTTCATGAGTTATTTGTTTTTTAAAATCATTTGGTAGATAATATTCACAGTTTATTTTTGACGATTTATCGAGATTTGCGTTGTTTTCAGATAGCGCAATATTATTACTCGTGTCGAAAGGGTTGAATTTCAAATGCATTAGTCTATCCATTTCTTCTTCATTGATATTGATTCCGTTTGAGACAGTAAATTTGTAATCTAAATCATCGAGTGATTGAAAAGGTAACGATGCTAAGCAATGTTGACACAAATCAATTGTAGTGTTATCTATGCTGGAGTTGAATGACTTTGTGCATGCAGGCACAGCATGAAACCATTTGCTACATGTTAAACATTCAATAGACTTTTGTGTTTTTTGGATAGTTTTGAAGCAAGAAGAACATTTCTTCTTGTGCTCATTGTTAAGTGTGGTCATTGGGAAGGTTTATAGTACAATAATTGATAATTTGAAGTAAGAAATAGACTATAAAATTGTGTTTAGTTAGTAAAATATAGACTATGATATTAAGACTATCAGGTTTCAAACTTTTAAGACCTATTGTAAAAGACTTGCCCTTCAATTATTAATTTATCTCTTACTATTTTGGCCCTTTTACCTTCGGCTTTAGCTTTTTTCAGTTCGGGATATAATGTCTTTCTTACGCTTTCAATTTCTTCAGGGAACTGTTCAGATACCCCGATATTCGTTCCTTTAAATTTCTTCGCGTTTATCCGCACATGTTCTCGGTCTTGATAATAATTGAACTTGACTACGATTGGACGTGGTTTGCGATTTCCCTCTCTTTTTCTTCCAATTCGGTGGGACCGGTCAATCTTGACTTTATTCCGTGCGTCGCGTATTTCCATTTTCGTTTCGAGTAGTTCATGAATGATTTCGGTGGTATTTTCTTGGTCGCGTTCAGGTATATTAAAGAACAGTAGATTGTCGCGCATGGATCTCGCTTGTAGGTCTACTATTTTGTTACGCAATGTGGCGTTGTCTTGCTCCAGTTTTCCTATTCTTTCTCTTGCTTGTTCTTGATTTACTTTGTTTGTTTCATTTTGCTGTTTTAAATCTGCTATTTCAGCATGCGCGTATTCCAAGGAATGTTTTATCTCTTTCATGTCTGCTTCTATTCCGTCAAGCTTCTCAAGTTTCGTCATCATAGTCGAGAACATTTGTTGAATTTGGCGCATATCTACTTCTTTTTCTCCTTCTTTTTCTTCCATTCTTCTCTCTGGTGTGTTGGGTTTAGGAATTTTAGTTTGGACTGCTTTTAAAGGCGTACATGGGTTGGTGATATTTAAATTTTGCGCAGCGCGCTTGGTGGCTTGCTTCCTGTCCGCCATGTTTACTGCATGTTATGTTTCCATCATATATACACAAAAAACTGTATCAATGAAAACTTGATCATTTTTTATGTCACCCTGTTATCGCCCTGATAAAGGCTGGCACAAGTTGTTTCTATATGGCCTATACATGAATGCCATAAAAGGCAGTGTTTACATAAAGTATATTTCCATAAATGTTTGACAGACACTGGAGAAAATGGGTATTAAAGATGAAATACTGCCCAAACTAAAGGATTGGATGAAAAAGGTTGTTCTTCCACACTATACATCTTTAGTTGGCAGAAACAAAAGAGCAGACAGAGACAACAATTCTCTTATCTGTACTTTTACATTTGTATGTAGGGAAAATATCAGGGTTGCCAGATTGTTGAATAAATAAGCCAAATATTATCATCATAATCTTTTGTTTTCTTTGTTTGAAACAAAGACATCAAAAGGCCGTTTATAACAATGTTTGGCTTATTTATTCAGCAATCTGGCAACCCTGGAAAATATTTCATCAATCCCACATTTTCAGCGAGAAGTTGCAAATGTGGAGACATATTTGGTATATCTGTGGCAAGAGCTATTCAGGAACTGAATTTGGATATTGTTGGACAAGCCATATGCAATTATGTAACATCAAATGTTATCGGACACAATGGCATGAACTTCACAGACGGGCAGCATTCAGGAATGCACATTCACCGCAGTGCTTACTCTAAAGTCCTTATTGATGCAATAGGCAATACTACATAAATAAAAGTGTCGGATGTAAACATTGTTCAGTTCTATCGCGGTTAAGGGATGAAAACAATGTACTCTCTGATCCTTTGGAGGCCTTAACAATTGATTTGATTAAACATAAGCCTGCAAATGTGGAATATTCTGTTTCATCTAGCCCAGAAATAATATCGATTCAAAGCACTTGTGCTAGCCCTGAAATAATATTGCATGCAGGCATGGTTGGAAATGCGCAGATACTAGAGAAATTTGGTATTAAAGATGAGATACTGCCCAAATGAAAGGATTGGATAAAAAGGTGGTTCTTCCGCACTATACATCTTTAGTTGGCGGAAACAAAAGAGCAGACAGACGGAGACAACAGTAGCATTTTAATTAATGCTCAACAGATTAATGCAACAATAAAAATCGTAATAAATAAAGCTATTGAAAATCCCCAAAAGGTATGACACAGTGATATATTTCAAACTTATTAAGCACAAGTGTTTCCAGGTTGCCCAGCCTAGGTTATCATTAGAGGTTGCAGCAGAATTTTGCAGTGTAGTCATAGCAGAATCGGTAACCCCACCCCCTAATTCAAATTTCCATTCAATTCTCTTATCTGTACTTTTACATTTGTATATGGGGAAAATATTTCATCAATCCCACATTTTCAGCGAGAAGTTGCGAATGTGGACACGTATTTGGTATATCTGTGGCAAGAGCTATTGAGGAACTGAATTTGGATATTGCTGGAGAAGCCATGTGCAATTATGAAACATTAAATGTTATTGGACACAGACAGGCAGCATTCAGGAACGCACATTCAACACAGGGCTTACTCTAAAGTCCTTACTGATGCAATAGGCAACAGTAAATAAATAAAATTATACTTGAATGATGTCCTTTCCTTTTTACGATTCATTACTATACTGTATATATAGAAATATCCAAATTATAAATGAACTCTTTAGATGCATGGGTCGTTTTATAAGGAATTTAAAATGCTCGCAGCTTTAGTATATATGAAACACTTGAGCATGCTCTCTCGTGTTTTATATCTGATAAAGTGCTCCTACATGCTTGTGTATGATGAAATAAAATTAATAGATGGTTAATATTATTTTCTTATAGAAAATATGGCAAATAGAAGCAAAAGTGCCCAAACTACTGAACATGTTGGCGGTAGTGGCCACCGGAGTAATTGCAATAAAGGTATTTTGTGCATAATTCATATAAATTAATCTTCTGTTGTTCAGTCTTAATAATAAATTGATCAATTCAGATCACGTCTCCGCATCACAGATTCCTATCTGCTATTTATTTATCTTAATTTGTTGGAGACATCGGGAGCAAAGAACCTGAGAATACAGAAAGTGGAGGTGAAAAGAAAGTGTTTTATTGCAATAAAATCCCAACAATATCTTGGTGGAGTAAGATAAAACTTATACAAATTGGTGGAGCTAGTGAAATATCTATAAAACAGAAGCTGCTTTCAAATTTGTACTGTGAAAATTCTGCTGAAGAGACTGCCATGCATGGTAATGACTCTAATGATAGTTGCATAACAAATAGATAATTGGGTTGCAATTGCAAAGAATTATCAACTGATATGGAGGGAATCAAGTTAGATATGATGATTGTTGAATCTAAACAAGGAAAAGCGATCAACGACAATTCAAGAGCAATTGATCAAGTCACAGCTGACGTTCACAAAATGCAAAGCGAATTTGAATGAATTAATCTCACAGTGAGCAGCCTGGCTAATAAGCTAGTGTCGGATGGAAACAATGTTCAGTTCTATCGCGGTTAAGGGATGAAAACAATGTACTCTCTGATTCTTTCGAGGCCTTAACAATTGATTTGATTAAATGTAAGCCTGCAAATGTGGAATATTCTGTTTGTTCTAACCCAGAAATAATATCGATTCAAAGCACTTGTGCTAGCCCTGAAATAATATCAGATGCAAGCGTGTTTGAAAACGTGCCACATCTATGCAAATTCTCAAGTAGAGAGAACATTATTGTCGCCAACAATAGTAATCAATCACGCAGCCAAACAAAATCAACACTCTACAAAGTCAAGCTCAGATAAATCCACCACGGCATACAACACAAGAAATATGCTGCCTGTTTCTAACAATCAAATACAGCAACATAGACAAAAATATAAAAGAACTCTAGTAGGTCAATATCCACTTGTGTGATGTCAGCCCCTTGTTTTGAAGATCAAATGAAAGAATATGTTCGGAAGAACGATATGTCAATGAAAAATCATCAAAGGCAGCTCAATCCCTGTTCCATAGCTCAATCCACAGTTTTTTAGGGGCTTTCCCATACCCTATCAGGACAAATGTGGGAAGTATCATTAAACCATGGAACAGATAGATAAAACGATCGCCAAAGTTAACCAAATCCTGGCTGAAATTTTTAATAAAATACCTGTATGTGTAACCAATTGGTCAAACATTATTGCTAAATCAAGGAATCCTTCACAAAATTTGATACAAATCAGTTCGTGAAACCAGGTGCAAGGAACAATATTGAATAGAACTTGATTTTTGCTGTTCCAAAGTTCATTACCATATGCAGTTTGGTGAAAACTAAAACAGTCTACAGGCTGTAGTGGCAATTGAGTCAGATTTGTTTCAAAATGATATTGATATCTTTGTTGTCACAGAAACACATCTAAGCCTGATATGCCTGATAGTGTTGTGAACATACCTAATTATACTATATTTTGAAGAGACAGGAATTTGGGGAGGAAAGGATATGAGGTCTAAAGGCAGAGTCGCTATATATGTAAGACATAACCTAAACATTATTGACATCCATCGATCAGATTTATATGAACTTATTTGTATTACACTTCTACTACTTACAGGCAATACTATAATAGTGTACCGTCTTTACCATCAGCCTAGGCATAATTACTTTGAGAGCGATTTTATGGACTATTTATTAAACAGTACCGATTACACATTAGATAAAGTGCCTGATGCTGTTATTGTCTGCGGAGGTGACTTAAATCATTTGAACATTCATAATCTGGAGCAATTATTGGGCTGGGATGCAATGGTTGATTTTCCAACTAGGGATGATGCTTGTCTAGATCAGTGTTTGACGAACAGGAGCGATTTATTTTCAAGGTGCATTCCTTTTAACATGTTAATTAAGACCATACCAGAGTGATTTTAAAAGCTGGCATTAAACTTAAACCAATGAGAAGAAAACGTGATTGTAGAAAGCATCACAAAGATGCTTTCGTGATTGTAGAAAGCATTGCAAAGATGCTCTTTATAAGGCATTGGCAAAAGAAAATTGGGAAGAAGTCTTGAAAGCAAATAGTGTTGATGAAGCAGTAATCATCTTAGTAATAAAGTATTGGATATTCTTAACACCTGTATGCCAACAAAAACTGTATCTTTGTCCACACATGATCACATTGGATGATGCCATTGGTAAAGTCAATGTTAACGTTAAAGACAAAATGAAGAATTCCTTCTCATAGTACTGAGAAACTTAAGGTAATTAATGAAAAAATCTCGGAAGTTATCTGTCAGAATAGAAGAAACTTTAAAGACCTAATGGGAAGTGGAAATTGGTGGGAAAATGTTAATAAGTCTCAGCGATCTAGTTCATCTCCTAGAATTGTATTAAACAAAACATCGCTTGCAGGACTTAACAAGGTTTTTAGTGAGCTGTGTCAAGATGATAATTACACTGAACCAACACCTTTACTCGTTGATGCCAGTTTGAACATTCCTGAAGTCACAGAAATGCAGGTGTGGAACAGTCTGAAGAGAATGAAAATGACGGTGACGTTAATAAGGTAATTAATGAAAAAATCTTGGAAGTTATCTGTCAGAATAGAAGAAACTTTAAAGATCTAATGGGAAGTGGAAATTGGTGGGAAAATGTTAATAATAACTCTCAGTGAGCTAGTTCATCTCCTAGAGTTGTATTAAACAAAACATCACTTGCAGGACTTAACAAGTTTTTTAGTAAGCTATGTCAAGATGATAATTACATCCAACCAACACCTTTACTCTGAAATGCCAGTTTGAACATCCTGAAGTCTCAGAAATGCAGGTGTGGAACAGTCTGAAGAGAATGAAAAAGACGGCGACATTAGAATCATCAGCATATTGGAAAAGAGCACTCTCATGATCAATGTCAATCTACAGATCTTAATTAAAATGTTAAAAAGATATGGGCCGCTAACATTTCCTTCTGTTGTTCCTTTATAGACGTAGTTCCAATTCCCCATAGTAATCTCTAAAAACGACTCTCTGTTGTCGGTCTTTAAGAAAATGTAGGTACCAATTTATAATATATGGGTTTAGGGACACAGTTTTCAATTTTTCAAAAAGGAGTATATGTTTCACGGAGTTGAAAGCCTTACTAAAATCCATTGAAAAGAGGCTAACAGCTTTGCAATTTTTGTTATCTAAATAGTTTAGTACCTTATGTTGGATGGCCAACAGCACTTTAGTACAACTTACAGTGCTTTAGTACAACTTCCTCCCTTACTGTATGCATATTGAGTTGGCGACAGGAAGGTTCTACCTCATACTTTATGTGGCTATGGTAAACAACCTTATCAAAGGCTCTTGTGCGATTGCCAGTGTTATATTTATGCCTCCAAAATCATCCTCTACCGGGGTATCAACCTTGGGAAGAGGGTTAATGCTTGCTTTTTCCAGATTTTCGGCCAAGTATGGGTTGATAATGAAAGATTCCACACCATGGTAATAATTTCTGTAACAATTTCAGCATGATCTTTCCAGATCCAATAAGGAATGCTATCAGGACCCATCTTAGTACCAGTTTGGTGGGATGGTACAGATGAATCGGAACATGCGGTGGGTCAGTTTTTGTGTTGGTCTGAGAATAATAACATGCATAGAAATCCGAAAAATGTAAGGAATTAACTTTTCAGAAAAAAGGTTATATGGAAGAGCTTGAATTGATGTATAATATACCTCAGTGTAAAAAGATTGTTCTTTCGGGTGTTACTTTCCAAGGTAACAATAGATTCACCATACAAGTTTGTGAAAAAATTGGCTAAGGCCAATAAATGTCCATATGTTATTAGAACTCTGAGAGCAGAAGGCTACAACCAGAATTAATTAAATTGTTTATTTAACTCAATAATTACTATAATTAATTATGGTTTGTCAATCAATGTTACAAGCGCAGGTTATATAACAGAACCGGTTAATATCAATGTTATGTTGGAAAGAGAATGTAAAAACATCTTTTGAAATGTTGAATACCCAAGGGAGTCTCTTATGAGCTTTTGCCAAAAAAGAAGAGTATGAAATATAGTTTAAGAACAGACTCCAACTACTCATGCTTGAATACATCTTTTATAAATAGATTAATTTTTAGATATATATATATATAAATAGTTCATAATTTCCAGTCTTAAGTGGCAGTCCCGCTAAGAGCGGTCCGATGACTTTGACTTCAGAAAATAGATTTCCTTTATTTTTTGTGTGTTGAAAGGCATTGGTATACAAGTGTCCAAAATAAATTTATTTTTTGAAAATTCTTTTTCATGGCTTCGCTAGATGCCGAAACTCATTTTACCCGTGCAGAGCCATTTTCAAGCAAAATCAAAGGTTGAATTTCGGTAAATTGTAGAGCCGCGCTGAGTCAAAACGCCCGACTATTTCCAAATTTCAACTAGATCAACAAGTTAAGATACAATTCAGGTTCCTTGTTCCAAAAAGTAAGAGCATTTGAATAAATGGTGAATAAATGACAGCAACTTGACGGCACACCGGTTTTTGCTTTTTGTTCGGTCTACAAAATTACACTAAAATCGAAGCTTGAGATCTCCAAATGGGGACCCAAAATTACGCTGAAATGTGCTAGGCTGTAATGATTTATACCTATTTTCAGAAGATCTGAAGAAAAACCTGCGGGTATCAATCTGTATTTGGCGCGAGGTAAGATTTTCTGGAGCCCATAATCAATGATTTTTGCATAATTTATAGCTAATTAACATATTTCTTGAGAGGCGCTAAAAGTAAACAATTTCTTTCTGACTAACATATCTCAGATGAAAGAAACTACCACAGGTAGTAAAACTCTTGTTGTAAATATAGTCATAATGTTCTTTTCCTGACACACTGAGAAAGCTTGGTATTCATTCAATCTGACCAGATTCATAAATGTCACAAACTTGTACAGTATATTTCAAAAATATACTAGAATTCAGAAAGACCGATTATTCTTTCCTTGATTCAGTTGATTGATTTAGTTGACTGATTTAAAAAACTATAAGTATAATAGAACATTCCACGTATTTCCATTCTCCATAGGCCTAGAATTTTTATCAATATGTTCTATTTTTCTGTGGCGACGGCATAACAAAATACACGACACAAAAATGTACATTCGAATTGATGACCGACATATCAGAATGTTATTTATGAAGTTTGAATTTACTTAACGCGAAATAAATACTAAAATAGGAATTTTCTATGCTGGGTTAGTAAAAGAAAAAGCATAATTTTAATTGTATGTATTAAATTTCGATGAATACTATAAAAAAATTATACACAAAATAAACTATAAGCATTCTGATCAGTTATTTAATTAAAAATATCAATTTTATAAATAATCGAATTTCAATATTTTTTTTGAAAAAATTATATTCGTGAGCTCCATAGCTGAGAATAAATTTCAAAAGTTTGTGAATTAAAATTAACAAATTTGATCTTTTTGTTAAATAACTGATCAGAATGCTTATAGTTTATTTTGTTGCATGGCTAAAACAAACGTTGCTACTATCGTAATAAATGTGAAAATGTTAGCTAATTTATATTAACAATGCGTATAATTTTTTTATAGTATTCATCAAAGTTACATACAAATAAAATTATGCTTTTCCTTTTACTAACCCAGCATAGAAAATTCCTATTTTAGTATTTATTTCGCGTTAAGTAAATTCAATTCAAACTTCATAAATAACATTCTGATATGTCGGTCATATAGAACATATTGATAAAAAATCTAGACCTAGGGAATGGAAACACGTGGAATGTTCTATTATACTTATAGTTTTTTAAACCAATCAACTAAATCATGCAATCAACTGAATCAAGGAAATAATAATCGGTCTTTCTGAATTCTGGTATATTTTTGAATTATACTGTACAAGTTCGTGACATTTATGAATCTGGTCAGACTGAATGAATGTGTATTAATAATAACATTCAAAAACCAAGCTTTCTCAGCATGTCAGGAAAAGAATATTACGACTATATTTACAACAAGGGTATTACTAGCTGCATGTGGTAGTTTCTTTCATCTGAGATATGTTAGTCAGAAAGAAATTGTTTACATTTAGCGCCTCTCAAGAAATATGTTAATTAGCTATAAATTATGCAAAAATCATTGATTATGGGCTCCAGAAAATCTTAATTCGCATCAAATACAGATTGATATCCGCAGGTTTTTCTTCAGATCTTCTGAAAATAGGTATAAATCATTACAGCCAAGCACATTTCAGCGTAATTTTAGGTCCCCATTTGGAGATCTCAGGCTTCGATTTTAGTGTAATTTTGTAGACTGAACAAAAAGCAAAAACCGGTGTGCCGTCAAGTTGCTGTCGTTTGTTCACGATTTATTCAAATTCTTTTATTTTTTCGAACAGGGAACCTGAATTGTATCTTAATGTGTTGATTTAGTTGAAATTTGGAAATAGTCAGGAGTTTTGACTCAGCGCGGCTCTACAATTTACCGAAATTCAACCTTCGATTTTGCTTGAAAATAGCTCTGCACGGGTAAAATGAGTTTCGGCATCTAGCGAAGCCATAACAACACGCCGGGTCAGCTCTTCCCAAAAATCGGCCATCTGATATAAACTTTTTCAATATATTTCGGATGGACATGAAACTTCCTACATCAATATAACTTTCCATTCCGAACAATCGTATGTTTTTTATTTTTGAGATTTAACGGTTTTTGGCGGGAAAATGACGTCACGAAACCTCCAGT
>CACRXK020014442.1:0-12476 GCA_902702795.2 Paramuricea clavata
CTGAATGCAAAGAAACTTTCTGACAATTCGATGTGGTGGAATGGTCCATCGTTTTTACTCCGACCAAAGGCTGAATGGCCTAAACCTCGACCCGTACAAGAAGAGAACGAACAGGTTCTACAAGAAGCAAAAAGGAATGCACCAGAAATCACTCACTCGATGGCCAATACTTCGTCTGACTACCCTGTTGCAAACGTGGAGATGATAATCGACAGCACTCGTTACAGCACATTAACAAAATTACTTCGTGTTACGGCACTGGTGATGAAATTTACTTCCAAGGTCAAGAATCGTGTAAAATCGAAAGAGAATTGTGATTCGGTTCAGAGAGAATTGACTGCCTCGGAAATTAACGACGCGGAAATTGCGTGGATCAAATCAGTACAAGCTAAACCGTTCGAAAACGAGATTCGATATCTTGCGCGTAAGAAAACGAAGGAAGAATGTCTGTCATCGCCGAAATATGTCACGCAATTTGGGTTATATGTAGATCAACAGGGAATCGTTCGTTGTGGCGGAAGAATTGGCAATAGTACCTTGTCATCGAACTGTATACATCCGATTTTACTTACTTCCAGACACCATTTTGTTGAACTGCTCATCGAACACACTCACAAGCATACTGTACTGCACAACGGTATACGAGATACCCTCACTGCATTAAGGGAACGTTTCTGGGTGATTCGTGGACGTGTAGCGGTTAAGAAAGTTATTCGAAAGTGCGTTACTTGTCTCAAACACGAAGGAAGTTCTTACGGACCACAACAACCAACTGATTTACCAAACACAAGAGTCTCAGATGACCCACCTTTCACGCACGTAGGACTCGATTTCGCTGGTCCAATTTATTTCGATTCGAAAGGGACTGAAACAGTTACCAACCATTCGTCAAAGAAATCATATGTTTGTCTGTTTACATGTTCATCAACAAGAGCTCTACATCTTGAACTTTGTCGAACTTTAAACGTCCCGGATTTCCTGTTAGCTTTTAGAAGATTCTCTAGTCGACGGGGACTTCCTGCCACTCTAACCTCAGATAACGCAAAGACTTTCAAGTCGGCATCCAAGGAATTGCTCAAAATCGTTAGATCCGAAGACGTGAAACGTTACCTTCACAATAATCGTATCTCTTGGAATTTTATTGTTGAGAGAGCCCCTTGGTGGGGCGGGTTTTGGGAGAGGTTGGTTCGAAGTGTCAAGCGGCCTCTCAAGAAGATATTAGGACGTTCGACATTAAGTTTTGAAGAACTCCGCACGATTTTAATCGAAATAGAGACGGTGATCAATTCAAGACCTATTACCTACGTTTACGATGATGTCGATTCAATATCGTATCCTTTAACGCCTTCAAATCTGATATATGGTAGACGTATTAGTTCAACGCCGAACAGCGCCCAACACGAAATCATCAGTACTTATAGATCTCTGACGAGAAGAGCTCGCCATCAGCGAAATGTATTAATACAACTGACAGAACAGTGGAAGAGAGAGTACCTGACGAGTCTAAGGGAACAATCAACACTGAAACAGAAAAACAATACTCGTGAAATATCAATAGGAGATATTGTGTTATTGAAGAAAGAATCGACTGCCAGATGTATGTGGAAACTGGCTAAAGTAGTGGAACTGCTTCCGGGTTCAGATGGAAAGGTTCGCGCAGCAATAGTTAAAGTTGCGAACAGTGATAAACGACCAATTTACCTCCGAAGAGTTGTGCAACATCTTATCCCAATCGAGGTGAAGGCTAATAACGACCAAGAAACACAAAAACATCCGCCTGTTGTTAATCCTTCATCGCCCGTTGTCACTGACAATGAATTAAGACCCAAACGTAATGCTGCAATTATTGGAGAGATTGCTCGAAGAGAAAGGGACACGTAAACTGTACATTGCTTGTTGTTTTGTTAAAGTTTATTACTAGAGTTAATAAACTTGAGGGAGTGTAACAATCGTGACATTCACGTGATCGCAGACTTGTTTACGTTACAGTAATTTTACATAATTAGATAAAACCGGTTTTTCTTGTTTTGTTAACGATATATATTTTTTGGAACATAAAATAAAGGAAAAATATGTAGTTTTGCGAGCGTGTTTTTAAACCCTTTTACGACGAATAAAGCGAAATTAATCACCGTTTTCTACATATACATTCAATTTCATACCAAACTAGGAATTCGCCGACTTTGGGAATTCGTCGCATTCACTTTGCATTCTGCAGTATTTCAGATAGGGTTTTCTCTGGAGGCTGTAGCAAAACCACCAAGATAACGAGCCGAAATTTCAGTCGCATATATCGAGAAATCATTTTCGTTAACATTTGTAGTAAGATGCTCAATTCGTCGATTTGAAAGCCCAAGATTTCGGTCAACCAACTTGCTCTCCGTCGTAAGTCTTGGCTATACGCACGCGGCATTTTTACAATTACCTTCACCCCAGTGATCATGCAATAGCTAATTAATGCGAAACAAAACCGTCGATTCCCATGATGCATTGCGCGCTCATAGTTTAACGTTCACGGTTTTGAGTTTTCGACGGACAACCTTTTTTGAATTAGCTGTAATGTAAGAGAACTTTTTCATTATATCATATAGTGAAACAACGCTGAAGTCATTATTTGATATAATGCAATAACGTAGTGCGCCATCTGCCCAAAAATTAAAACTGTCCATTATAAGGCTAATTGTAGTCTTATAATAATTCAAACTTCCGGTGTCAAGCGAAATTCTTGACCTCCGCGAAATACCTGACCAAACGTGACGGGTCAGAATATATGACGCTTGCTAAATTCTAAGTCCGCCAAAACCGTTTTTTAATTAAAGATTAGATAAAATAATCATGATGTTAATTTCTAATACTTCGTTAAATATTTCAAGCCGACATCACATAAATTTCACAGTCAATTGTGTGGTCGTGACCACGAAATACACGATGTTTCCTAAATACGGTCGGGCGAAATGATTTTTAAGTCCATATGCGATGTTATCAAGTGTTTCTAATACAGTATACACTTCGCCAAATCTAAATCGAACTCATTGTTGCTGCTTACTAAATAGCGAGCAGGTCAAACGCGAAACAATTTTGGTGCTAAAGTAATTCATATAGCATCACCTTTGAAACTGGAGTCTATTTTATATCACTAACAGCGCTTTTCGATTGACTTTTCCATTCGCAGATTTTAGATTCAAGCTCTATTATCGCTGAACGCTAACGTTCACGGCCAGTGGTATAGTGTCAATTCAGTTGATCAATTGCAGAATTGATGTTTGAAAATTTATGTATAAATATTATCCAACAAAATGACTTTATAAATACACGTGTTGTCTGTTGAGTTGCGAAATTTATGAACCAAAGTAATTCATGCGCATCGTCTGCGCATGGCCAGTTCTACAATACACAGATATTTCCAAGTCAGGAATTTCGCCTCATACCTGTAACCCAAAACGTCCGATTCGTGGGCCGAAGGTGCCAAACATATTTAAATCACCCCGTTACGAACAAATCTCTTCGATTACGATTAAGCAATGACTACAGCCGTGCAAGGAGCAGTTAGGTCCGTACTGACAGGCAAAGAAGCGTCCACACCAAACCAATTCTCGCCGCCGGCATCAAACGCGACTAAAGGCGTAATTCCAGTCCTCGCACGAAGCTACTCGCAGCTCGCTGCGAGTGCTTGCATCAAATTAAAATTAACTCCTAAGCATTGTGATTGGATGAAAGTGCTCATGCATGCACTCGCAGCCGAGTTGCAAGGAGCTTCGTGCGAGGATTGGAATTGCGCCCTAACACAAGTTGAAGTTCAAAACGTTATAAACCAGGTGTGTATGACCTACATTGTATTTCATATAAGTACTGAGTCATTAAGCTTCGCCTTTATGAATATTTATCAATATCTTACTTTACATAAAGGCTGCAGAAAATTGTACTCAGCTATAAACAACCGTGGTGGCAACCGTAATATAAACATAGAACAACCAGAGCAAACAGCACTGCCCTCAATATTTGGCGGAGCAAGCCGTTCGCAGAGTATGCCGCCTGCCAAAAAGTCAAAACACGGTGGCTATTATATTATTATTATTAGTTTCGTTATGGTTGCCACCACCATTATTTATAGGAATAGCCCAGGTGCTCTTCTGAGTATAATTCTCTATGGCCTTCATGTAAAGTAAGATATTGATAAATATTCATAAAGTTGAAACTTAATGCCTGAGTACTTATATCAATCTCGTTCCCCGAGCATGCTCGTTCGCAGGTAAGGGTGGGCATAGCTCTGGAGAAATCGAATTGATTCACGTTGAATTTCCAACGTGAGTTCTGCGCATGCTCGACAATTGTTGTAAAATGTAATCAAAGTATTTAGAATTTCTCGTCGAAAATTTGATACGTTTTACACTGAAACAGGTTGAAAAGAACTAAAAATTCGGGGGGGGGGGATATATGTACGAAAGCTTCGGATTGATAGGGATACAACTACCTGAAAAATACAAGGAGAACTTCGACGTTCCAAGAGAAGGCGCTTCGACTTGTAGCCTTGTACTGTTAGTGTTTGGATACATCGTACTTGATCTTTTATGCTGTTGGTATTCATGATAAATATATTAATCTTCTCAAGAATGAGAAAATGTTTGCTGTGAAGTGTGAACCTAACACTACGTGCACCATAAATTCCGATAGGAAAGCAAAATTAAATTTAAAGCACAGACATAGTATTTGAGAACAACGTCAATAATCCAATGTCAAGGAAATTTAAACATTTAGTCCAATTTTAAAGACATCAACAGCAGGGTCCACACTTCACAGCAAACATTCTCTCATTCTTGAGGAGATTATATTTGCCAGTAAAGGTCATGTACGATGTATACAAACACTAACAGTACAAGTCGAAGCGCCTTCTCTCGAAACGTCGAGGTCAGGCTTTAAAATATCTTTTACAGGGCCGTCTGACAAAATGTCCGATGACTTTGAGTTTGGGTCGGATATATGTATGATGATGTCCGATGACCTTCGGTTCAGTTTGGCTCGGAAATAAGTCTGAATGACACAACTGAATTAGTATCAGCACAATGTGGTAATTCTGAAAGGAAAATGTTGTGGACCCGTTAATTTCCAAGCCAAAATTAACTTGCTTGCCAAGAACAGCAGTAAGAGTTCGACAACTTAAGAGAGGATGTCCACAAAAATCAAACATAAAGCGGCCACGACTGAAAAATCGATTTTGCTCAAATTTTGCCCAGATATACCTTATTATATCGGAAAATGCACCATATATTTTTTAGGTCAAATGCTTTTTTAACTTGGTGAAAATGCCGTTTTAACACGACCACCCTAAATCGCCATTTTTTCTGGGAAAATATGCGCTGATTTTACAGATAAATTTCACGACGACAACCGTTTCTAATCGATCTAAAACCCTATAAATCTTGTTTTCGGTTATTCAAAGGACTGTGTACATGACTTACAGGAAATCTGAGGTACTTCTAGGAACAGAAATAATCGTAGTTTTGGAGCACACTATCTTACTTCATTTACGATACCCTCTTAACAAAATCGATTTTCACCATGCGATAAAGCTCCAAATCGATCATGCTTCTACTAGTTGGCTCTTTAATAAACAAGCTTTCAATTGACGTAAATACTTCTTTTGGCAAATGAATACGCGATAAACGACAGCGCGTTGAAATCTTCCGTTTTTGACGTCTTGCAAGTCAAACGCTGTTAATTTATACACCGTCGAAGTAAACAATTTAATCAAGTATTCTAAGTATTTTACCTTTTGAGAAAAAACATATTCTTGAATGGGGGCTTTTCGCTTTGCTAAGTTTAAAAGTGGTCCAGAAATCCTTGTATATTTGTAAAAAAAAATCATCAAACATCCAGTATTTTGAGACATTGTTGACGGTTGCATGATAACTTCAGATCATTATTCAACGTGATCTACGACCCGCCGTTTGACTCTAGCGCTAACATATACAAATCGATGAGCTATTTAAGGATTATATTTGCTACTAAATTCCCCAAAAGAATTGGAACTACAACTGCTGTTTTCAGAGGCTTTGATCCATTTTGTCCATATTTAATAATGTACCATTTTATTTATCGACTGATGTTTACAAATACGTAAGTTAATTATTAAGCAGCTGTTAGCGTGTGTGTGCATGTGAAATGAACGTTTATAATGTTTATCCATATAAGGAGTTTTTATTTTTAGTTTACCAGCCTTTATATTTGAATTGTCGTTTTCTTTCAAGTTGTTTTCTTTTTTATATTCTGCAAAGTTGATTCCGAAATGTTAAGGTACTCGAAAAAACTATCGAACTTTTCCATGATATTTACAGAGAAACGTCACAGCTGTAAACCCCCCTCCCCCACCCCCAAAACGAACATATGACGTTTCTTGTGGAAAAAATCGATATGTGAGGCTTCCCTAAAACTGCAAGGTTTACACTATTGAATTAAAATCCCACAGACCACAACGATCATACGTATTGATTGTTTCTTGACGATACAGTAGTAGACGTGTACGTGCATGTTGCGGAAGAGGTTATTTCGCTGGCCTCAGAGTGACAAAAGGTACCCTAGTTCTAGAGGTTTAAAATAATAAACCTCTGTTTGGAAGCGGCAATTAATTCATCGAGCTGCGCCAATCAGCTTGAATTAGGGTAGATAGTTATGATAAGACAAGAGCGGCGCCAGGGCCGCCCATGCAGGGAGGCGGCAAAGGGAGCAATTTTCTCCGCGACCCCAGCTCAAGGAAGACAGGCAAATACAAATTTGCAAGGAGATAAAAAGTTTGTCGACGGAGGGGGTAATTGTGGTTCACCAGGGCCCCAAGGGTATAATTGGCCCTGGGGCCCATATTTCACTGAGCTGGTTTGGGCTGCGCCAGGGGGGAGTCATCAGTGCTCTCTTTTGATCTTTGTCAATTGGCATTAAAACTGCAAGAACTACCGACAAGTGACAAGGGCCGGATTAACGTCGCGCGAGGCCCGTGGCAAATTTTAGCGCGAGGTCCCCAAACCTCCCCCTTTCTTCTTTTTATGAAAACCATTGAATTTAAAGATACACAAAAGTGTTAAATAATTTTTTTCAATATTTCAATTTATTTGCATCAATTATAAACTCCCTGGCGCAGTTGGTGGATATAAACATGATTATAATATAACAGCTCAACGCAACTAAAGATTATATGAACACGAGTATTGCATATTTTCCCGAGGCTGTGGTAGGGCGAACTGCCAAATCTAGGGGCCCTAAATGCGCGAGGTCCCTATATTCGCGAGGCACCTAAAATGGATGTGTCCCAATAGAAAATGGCCATGTTCTCGTAAAAATGGGCGTAGCACAATAAAGCGCGAGGCCCACGGCATTTGCCGTATTTGACACGTGGTTGATCCTGCGTTAAACGAGCAACAAGCTTTCATTTTCTTTAAACGCGACGTGTGGGGAGACGTGTGGTGTTGCACTGGGCCAACATATCTCAATGCTGTATTTTTGGGTACTAGTACTTGTGAAATATAATAAGATCAATAGACTATAGTAATTTTATATAGTAATTTTGCTGATTATTTTAACTGTGCATCAAAGTAAACACACATTATTTTAAACTACAGTATTTGCTATATGCCTATTATTTCAGTTTGAGGTGGTAGAATATATAATAAAATAACAAATCCTTGTATGGATAAATGTTCATTTCACACGCATGCACGCTATTAACAGCTGCTTAATATCTAATTAACTTATGTATTCGTAAACATTTATACTCGATAGTCGATACGTATGGTGGCCGAGAACTGCCATTCAATATTTCAGTAAAAAAAATAAATAAAAAAAAACGAAATAGAATTTATTATAAACAAAAAAGAAAAACAAAATGAATTTAAAAAAATAATAAATAAAAGTAAAACAAAATTAAAACAAATTGAAATGTTTTTCAATTTAAATTAAAACAAAATAATTCCAAAATAAATTGAAATTTACACATGGCCTAGAGCTGCCATAGTATACCAGAATGCCTTGCGAGCGCAGTATTGCAAACATGGCGTACTTTCGAAACAGTAGCTGGCTCGAAGATGAACAACTTAAAGAGGACATTTCAAAATATATACGAGAAGGACTCCAACGTGCTGAGATTATGGACTTCCTAAAAAGAGATTTTCCGCAGTATGCATGGAGTATGCGCACTCTTGATAGACGAATTGAAGCATTCAACATCAAACGGATCGACAGAGATGTGACAGTTGACCAAGTCAAGAATGCTGTTCAGAAGGAATTAAATGGGCCTGGCCAATTGCTTGGCTATAGAGCCATGCATAAAAAGGTCAGGCAAGAGCACAATTTGAATGTTCCACGAGATCTTATTCACGCTGTTATGGTTGAGCTAGATCCTGAAGGTCTACAAGAACGCGGGGGGGTTGGTGTTAAGAAAACAAATCGTGGAAAGGGAAATTTTACCACCAAGGGGCCAATTGGGTGCACTCCTTAGACGGGCACGATAAGTTAATGGGCTATCAGAATTCAACATTCCCTTTGGCAGTGTATGGCTGCATTGATTCTGCAAGTCGAAAGTTATTGTGGCTGCGTGTATGGGTGAGCAATAGTGATCCCAAGATAATCGGCTGCTGGTATTTGGATTACTTATATGAGAGCAAAATTTTGCCGACATATTTAAGATTAGACAAGGGTACAGAGACCGGCATCATGGCAACGATGCATGCATTCCTTCGTGGAAATCATGGTGACATGGACCCAGACGATACAGTAATATATGGACCCTCAACTTCTAATCAAGTATATTATGCCATGTTTTGTGTTGAATTGCAACCATCTGTAATTGACATTTTGAAATATTTTCCATGGTACTTTGTGGTATGTAAATATGTAGGCATACAAATCAGAAAATATTGGCCATTCTATTTAATGAACCCCCCCCCCCCCATGGACGAGGTCAATACAATTTGAACCCCTAAGAAAAAAGATCAAAGTGCCGACACAAATACCCCCTCAGAAATTAAAAAATTTTTGCCTTACCCCTCATAAAAAAACGCAAAGATCAAAGGATGCCGATGCACACAACCCCTCAGAAACGGCTTTTTCAAACCCCCTCAGAAATTCTCGTCCATAGAGGGGGGGGGGGTATATTAAATGGAATGGCCCTATTTGGGCGGGGAAAATTTTTACGATTCTTGAGCTTTTTGCTAGCTTCAAAGGTATCAGCTATGTCTTTGAGTCCATATCACTGTGGCTTGCTCTATGGATACTGTGGCTTCACTAACTGTATAAACAAAGTCAGTATTTGCATTTGCCAATAATTATTATCTCAATTCCATCAGCTTTAATGTAAAGTGTGTATGCTTACTTGACCGGTCTACAATGCACGGACTTACATATGGCGTACATTTGTTTGCATAGTAATTGGAGTTCTCAAATTTGGACCAAACAGGTTTACTAAAAAGGTATATTTGGAACTTTTGTACATTCATATTTAAAAACTGGTGGTTCAGTTACCACAATAAAACCCTTTTCTTGCTGGAAATCTTTCTTTCTTTTTTGCCTTAAATGTCCTGCAATTAAAATTTATAATATACCAATTCTATCATGGTTGTAAATTAAAGGTTTGTTACACAGTTATTCAGCTAGAATTCATAGACATAGGCTTTCAGAATGGTTTTAATTGGGGAAGTACAATTTCTGCTCAACCCTCTAGTGTCTACCTGTAAACCACAGAATGTCTGTTCTAATCAAGTCTGTTTAACTGCATCCTAATAGATTGAGCGTTGGTGGCGGGAGCTCCACGAACGTTTAGAGAAATACTTTAAGCATCATTTGAACTGGCTGAAGAACAATAACGAGTACAATCCATCCAGTCAGACTGACAGGTACATGTACAATATGTAACCATTTTAATATAATATACACAAAATTGATCAGTATTAGATGTTCAAGCTTATATTTCACTAAATTACAGAATGCTTCTTGCCTTTTTGATGGTGCCACTTCTGCAAAGAGAGCTTGGTGTATTTAAAGAGACTGTTTGGAACACGCACAGAATCCGTACACAGAAAGGTACAAATCTTCCAGCAGGGGTGCCAAACCATATATACAACTTTCCTGAACAATATGGACTTGAAGAGAAAGGTACTGTTAAATTAAACAAAATATTTTGTCACTAAAGTCTATATGTAGTTCTATTTAGCCAAATAAAATTTCTTAAGTAATTTGCCTTGACCCCTTCCTTATTCTTTCCTGTTTTGAAACCAGACAACCTGGGTACTAGATTTTAATTTGTAGGTTGGGCTGTGAGCGAAGAAGAATTACAAGAAGTGGCAATGAATTCAGGTGTTCTTGAAGTTGAAACAGATTTCCTAGAGGAAGATTTTCGGGCAGAATGTGAAAGAGTCTTACCATACCCTAGTAAAGTAGAGCCCAGTGAATGCAGAGATGCATTTTTATATCTGAAAGAGAAATGTAATTTCCAAACATCGTCAGCCTCATAATCAATTTTGGTTTACTACAGTTACATTGTAAATTTAAAATATTTCAATGGATGAATGGTTGCATTTAATAACTGGACTGGAGAAGTTAACAAATCAATAGACACCTTTTATGGAATAAACACCCCCTTAAAATACCCAATGCCCAGTGTGTTTATCAGCCAGCCTCAGTGGGAACTAGGTTGGGTGTTTATTAGATAATTTATGGTGGACATGTAAATAGTCCAGGTGAGGCAGTTAATTGATAAAATGGAAAAAATCGATGTTTTTTGTAAACCAATTCAACCAACATTATTATTTGGAAAAAACTGTTTGAAACTCAGTAAAATTGGAACAAACAGCACACATAACAGTAGCTTACCAATTACATGTTACCATTTAAATACAACTGTTTTTAAAACTAGCATGAAGTTTAATCTAGCTTGAGTATTTTTTGACATGTTATAAAAATTTGTTCTCAGATGGATTTTGGTTTTCCCCCTGAACCATGTAACTAAACAATAACATTTAGTAATACTATCTCAAGTTAAATACTGGTGTCCAAATAGGCACAAAAGTTTTATAAAAATAAGAACGGATGAATATTTATAAGCAAAACATCAGTCTGAATGCTTAAATGTTTGTTATGCACTAAGTGGACTCAAGCCAGCAAGAGTGCAAAATGTTGTGCACTTGTGCTTGCTAATAAAGTTTTCGATTGCAATATGTGCTAGGTTCCCAGTGCAGAAGAGAAACTGACTATCGTCATAAAGACTAGATGTAGCAATTTCAGGATCATATAACTGGTAGCTGCTCCCCTGAATGTCGACCACCATGAGTTTTGTGCCAGATCTTTCATAAGAGAAATGTGAAAGGCACTGTGCTTTCTGCCCAATGACATTATTGCCACTGACACAAGGAATACCATTGTTGTTGATATATTTTACAAATTCACCTGACACAAATTCTTCAACAGTCAAAGATTCACCTTCGTCTGTCTTGCCCAGAAAAATCTTTCGGTACTTTAGATGCGGACCATACTGTTCAGCCTTGCCTGCATCTTTCAATATTTCTTGCTTAAGTTGAAGAGCAAAGTTGCGTGCAAGCATATGCATTTGAACAACCTTCTTGTTGTGGTCTTCCAGAGAGTGGTTTGTTGCTTGAATAGTTTCAACAGCATCAGGCAGATACTTCTTAATGACCCAAGAACATTTCTTGAATTCTGCATTGTGAGTGGTAGCTTTGTAAGCACTTCTGAATCCCCCTTGACCCAAAGGGTTTGCTTCAACCAAAAACTCTACAGTTTGTGCAACCTTGAATTGAATTGAATTTGTTTTTGCCACTTTACAAAATTGTTTACAAAAGAAAGAACACACAAAAACTAATTTAAATCACAATTATGGCCATAGGATTATAATTGAATGGGGTGCCTTGGGGTAAGTACCTCAAGGTAAGGGCCTTGGTATCTTACAAGGGGTGCAACTGTTGGGGGGGGGTGTGACTCCCCCCCCCAGATTAGAAATGGTATGATAGTTCTAAGGCAAATTTTGCCTAGTGTTGGGCTGTATGTCAAGCAAAGCAGTTTTATAAAATGATTAATGTAATGATTAAAAAGTGTTAATTCTGGTCAAGTCTGGGGAAATTTATGAAAATATTAAGGAAAACGAAATGAGTTATGGTATGTTGAGAAAATTTTTGTATGCTCGTATGTCCAAAATTTTTTTTTGTATGTTGACATGTCTGGAAAAAATTGTATGTCAATGTCCCCCCCCTCCCCAACAATTTTGGGAAATTAAATATTAATGGTCATTCCAGAAAAGATCCACACTTCTCCCCACGGAGAAAATTTCTGCCATCCGGAAAGGGAGGGGAGATAAAATTGTTTGTGATAATAGTAAATGTATTAGGACATCGGGAGAGGGGAGGGGGTTAACTTCCAATGGGGGAGGTATGGATGTTTTCTGGAATGACCCAATTAGTGGTTTGTGACATGCCTGAGAGGAAACC
>CACRXK020014443.1:0-13077 GCA_902702795.2 Paramuricea clavata
CTTATCAACGCTTATTATCTCAAAGTTTGCTGCGGTACTAGGAAGTTTCGGTGCAGTGGAATCTTCAGAGAAACTATCAGAGGAACTACTTAGTGAGAAGCTTCTGAAGGACGACGTAGCATATCTAACCAGAACGATATCCCCCAACATCCCATTCATAGGGCTCATATCTGGTGGTTGTACAACAGCTAAACATGTAGTTGCCCATAAGTGGAACAAGAAGGAGGAACCTGAGGAAGTGTCAGAGGAAGCTAAACATATCTTATTAAATACAGAATGTCAAACTACGGAGGGCCGTACGAGTGGGGAAACGCTTGGGACGGAACAGAATTTGAATCAATAATCGACGAGTTGATTGAGAAAACTGATAGGAACAAAGAACAGCTAGACAAAATTCAGGCAACCCTGGATTCACTAGAGAGCGATCATAATGCCCTCAAGAATAAAATAGTAGGTCCACTACAATATGAATTTGAAGCTTTTAAAATTGACACAATAAAAACAGTTGTAAAGATATACAAGAATCTAAATGAAAAATAATTTTTTGTAACAGGAAGTATACAACTGTGGGAAGCAGCTGGGTGGGCTAGGGGAATGCTGCTCCATAAACTGGTGAATAAAATAGCCCAAAAAATTTTTACATATATAGTATAGAGAAGATGGAGAAATTATTCAGGAACAAAAAGTTGAATGTTAGTGTAAGAATTGTTAAGAGTGGTGAGGAGGTACTGTTTTACGCAAAAGATGTGGCGGAATCTCTAGGGTACTCAAACCCTCAAAAAGCTATCAGAGACAACGTTTGGAAGTCAAATAAGGCAACGGTGAGAGACTTCCAAAGGGTACCCAGCCAGTTCACCTTAGAAAAATGTCACCCACAAACAATTTTACTATACGAACCAGGATTATACAAACTAATATTCAACTCAAGACTTCCAATAGCTGAGGACTTTCAGGATTGGGTATTTAGTGAGGTGCTTCCATCTATTCGTAAAACAGGCTCATATGAATTACCAGATAGAAGGTCACTCAGGTATAACCAGATGATCCTCATAAACGAAACGGACCTCCACCACACAGTTGTGAGTTACATTAGGAACAACCACCCTAAGGCTGTAATAGTACCCGGTCTTGGTGAGTACCAGGATACAGTGTCAAAGAGATGTGATGCCTGGAAGAAGGGCTATAAAGGTGGTCAGCCAGATCTTATTATAGAGAACCCCGTGGGGGAGTACACAGGATTCGCAATTGAATTTAAGTCTCCTAAGGGCACTGGTATTACAAGCGAGGGAAATAGGGTACATGACAATGATATCCGACGATCTGATACAAATCTGTATTAGAATTAACGAGTACTTCTCACTTAAGAAAAAAGTGGTTAAAAATGTAGTTAGCGATGTAAAGTTGTACAAACAAAAGTTCACATCACACAAGTACTAGTTTACTGCCAAGTAGACTTGAGACATCTTGCAAGTTATCTCACCAGTAGATTTGAGTTATCTTGCAAGTAAATTCAAGTTATCTTACAAGTAAATCTAAGATATCTCATAAGACGAAACCAAGTTAAACCTATGGTATCTTACAAGTAGAATGGAAGATAAACCTGAGCAAATTCAAGTATCAGTAACAAGTGAAAAGAAGAAGGACCCTAGAAGAGTAGCTGCAGGGAAACGACTAGCTGCAATCAGTAGAATAGCAAAGGAGAGGAAAAAGAAACTGGCTGAACCTAACGAGTTACTTAGTAACGACAGTATGATTACCTACATAGGAGTGGCCATTGCATTGATATCCCTAGTGCTAGCATATAAAACGCATCAGAGGGAAACTAAGGAACTAAAACCTGAGTTCATCCCTAAAACTGTAGAAGTAACTAAGAAAGCTGATGAGTCCAAGTTAGATTCACTTGAATGATACATTAAACATACCATATACTATAGCAAGATGAGTAAAGAATCAAAGATGACTATGGAAGTGTACAATGCAGTGTTACTTACAGCAGGAGCAGCTGGTATATCAATGGCATCAAAGAAACTATTAAAAGAACCGTTAGGTACCCCAGAGAATGTAAAGGGAATGGTGAAGTTAGCTATTTCAGTTAGTCTTTCATCTCTACTGGTCTCTTACTTGAAAGAAAAGAAGTATCTACCAGATGATCCATTCAAAACCTAGGTAAGACTATATAATGGCGGGAGCAGTAGCAGGAGGACTTTTTAATGCATTTGCAGGAGCAGGATACCTATTTAAAATGTTTGACAACAATGGATATGCTAAGGAAGCTCATAGACATAACCTTGCAATGGAGAACCTAACAGCTGAAAGAGAGAAGTACCTTGAGGAAGTCACTGATAGAAGAAATAGAATTGCCCAACTGAAGTCAGAACTAGCTGAGGCAAATAAGGATATTAATTCAACGAACAAGTCGCTGGAACTCGTTAGAAGAATCAATGAGTTAACACATAAGCCCATGCCAAGAATGCCACAATTAAGTAATCACTACAAACCTAGCTCTGAAATGGAAGAATATATGGCAATCTTTGGTTTAATTACAGGTGGGGTGGTTGGAAGGGCAGCTTATTTAATGCTATAAAAAATGCCACAAAAATTTTCACATATATAGTATAGGGAAATGGAATGGTTACAGATGGCAACACCTGAGGAGATAGCACATGTAGGTAAAAGGGTAAATACACTGGAAGAGTTAGAGGCTGCTGTGAGGAAGCACGCAGAGAGCAGAATAAAGAGAGAACACACATATGATCCAATATGTAGTGAATGTGGGAGTAAGTCTATAGTAATGATAGATGGAGCAGATACATGCACACAGTGTGGTGCTAGTGATATGAATAACTTCACATACTACGTTAGTTACAACTACAACAAGGACGACTACCTGAAAAAGAAGTCTTGTCATAATAGAGTCCGTTGGTTTGAGAGACACTTATTCGAACATGTTGCTTCTAGGGATAGGGACATAATAAGGGAGCAGTTTAGAAGCATAGTAAGATGTATACAAAGACTTAGACTGCAAAGGGGGCGCAACATAGTTAGATACAAGTTTTACCTACTGAGGATAGCCAGCATGAACGGCATCACCTTGAGGAACCCTCCCGAGGACATCAAGACTCAAAAAATTGTGGACATCCTTGAGGATAGGTTGTATGGGAAGGTTTTTGTTGAGCTTGGATGGAAACCTGAGAAATGTGAATATTATAATAACTGGAAAAGTAAAAACACTTAAAGAAATATTAATATAATAAATCAATAGAATTAAACCAAAAATAAAAGCACTTAAAGAAATATTAATAGAATTAAATAAAAAATAAAAACACTTAAAGATATACTGATATAATAAATCAATAGAATTAAACAATAAATTAAATCAAAAATAAAAACACTTAAAGAAATATTAATATAATAAATCAATAGAATTAAACAATAAATTAAATCAAAAATAAATTCGAAATAAATTAATAATTAAATACCCGAATTTATTTTTACATATATAGTATATAGGAACTGTTAGAAAATATGGCGAGTTACTTGAACTTAGACGAATTCAGTGTAGAACAACTTTTAGCTCTCAATAGCATTATAGATAGTGATGACGATATGGATACGAGGGTGGAGAACATCAAGGCCGGCAAAAACTACAGGATTGCACCTGACGATAAGGGCAAAGATCTCTTTGAAGGAGAAAGACAATTCGTAGATGAAGTTGACCGTGATATGGAGGTAAAGAAACCCAGACGCCTTCCCCTGAACTATAAGGGAAGAAGGGGGATTATGCCCACATGGAAATACTCTGACAGGCAAAAGGCAAGGGCCTTACTTGTAGAGGAGGCATACCAAAGTTTACTGTCCAAGGGTGTTCAAGGATTACCACCAACGATGGGAGGTAGATGGCGCACGGATGATCCTCAGGTAAATGAGGAAATCAAGAGGATTGAGAACGAGAGGAACCCTAAGATCAAGCGTCCTAGAGGTAGACCACCAAAGGTAAAGTCTGATACTGAAGTGAAGATTCCTAAGAAGAGAGGTAGACCACCAAAGGTAAAGTCTGATGCTGAAGTGAAGATTCCTAAAAAGAGAGGTAGACCACCAAAGGCAAAGTCTGATGTCAAGGTTAAAAGGCAAACTGTAGCTGAAAGATTCCTGAGCCAGAGGAAGGTAAAACTCTCAGTACCTGCAGATAGTGTCATAACTCCGGCAGGTCCAGGTAAGTTCACAATTCACGTGGATCTTAATAAGAGACCCATCAGGAAAGCTCCTGAGGTGCCTAAGGGTGTAGCTCCATGGAGACCTGTACCTAAGCCTAGAATGGTACTTCCTAAGGAAAGACCTGTACCAAAACCTAGAACCAAGCTTCTCAGGGAAAAACCTGTACCTAAACCTAGAACCACCAAAGTAGTGTCTGCTCCTAAGTTACGTAAGCCTGCAAGAGTGTCGAGGGAAGTTAAGGAGCAGCCTATAGTGGTTACACCAGAGGAACACGAAATAGATCCATTTGGAACAGACCTCGAAAAGCCATTCCACAGGAAAATTGAAACAGCCGCAAATGGAGCTGCTGTGACTTACTCGATAACTCCTCATTATATGGACCCCCTGGACCAGATGACTGCAAGTAGACAGGTAGTGAGAGGAATACTTGTGAATGAGTTGAAGAGAATGGGTGGGTTAAAGTACACGGAGACTATAAAGGTGAGAATGTCAAAAGAAATTGGTAACGGGAAAACTAAAAAGGACTCGGTCTACTTCGAATCAAAAACTGGTACTGTAACTAACTTCGAGGATATTGAAAGTACTGCTGCTCAAAACCAACTGACAATATTGTCTAGAATTGAAACCTTCCAAAACTTAGGTTCAAATTGGATTATACTCAATATTGAGAGTCATTACGTAAACATTGCAATGTACAAACCGTTGAAGGGAAGTTCTTATATAAAACTTCCAGTGGACATTAGTAATCCAAGGTGTGGACTCATCAATATGAAGAACAATGACAACCTGTGTTTCCTGTGGAGTCATGTAAGACATCTGAGACCAAAAGTCAGGAGAGCAACCACTATCACACAAAAAGACAGGGATTTCATAACGAACCTGGACTACAAGGGTATTGACTTCCCCGTGAAGATAAGTGATATTGATAAAATTGAGAGAAAAAACAGTATAAACATATCTGTGTTTGGTTACAGTGGTAAGAAACAGTTCTACCCCATAAGAAACTCTAAGGCTAAATATGACGAGCATATGGAGCTTCTACTACTAGGTGATAGCGAAGGTAACAATCATTATGTTCTCATAAAGGATATTAATAGAATGTTGCACAGCGTAAGTAAACATGAACATAAACAACACTTCTGCTTACACTGTCTTCATAGTTGTGTGAGCAAAGAGGTACTGGATAAGCATAAGGAGACATGTCTGGAGGTAAATGGAACTCAAGCTGTAAAGCTTCCCAAAGAAGGGACAAAAATCAAGTTCAAAAATCACAGGAACTCAATGCCTGTACCGTTTGTGATATACGCTGATTTTGAGTCAATACTAGTACCAGAGGAGAGAAAAGTGGAGTCGGAACACTCTGAGGACAAAAGTAGTACAGACCTTTACCAGACACACAAGGCTTGTAGTTTTGGTTTGAAAACAGTCTGCCACTATGATGATAAGTACTCCGGTGAGTATAAGAGTTACGTTGGAGAGGATGCTGCACTGGTCTTCCTAAAGACTGTATTAAAAGAGTCCTTCAGATGTAGAGAGATGGTCAACAATATATTCAAGAAGAAGATGGTAATTACACCCAGACAGAAATTCGAATTTCAAGCTGCAAGAAACTGCTCAATATGTGGTAACGATCTTGGTGAGGATAGAGTAAGAGACCATGATCATGTAGCTGGGCTGTATCGTGGAGCCGCTCACAATATATGTAATCTGAAATACAGAATTACATGGAAAGTACCTGTTGTCTTCCACAACCTGAGAGGTTACGATAGTCATCTGATTATGCAGGAAATTGGTAAGTTCAAGATGGACGTTAATGTGATTCCAAATAATATGGAAAAATACATCTCATTCTCACTGGGTAAAAATCTTGTCTTCATAGACTCTATACAGTTCATGGCTTCTTCATTGGAAGCACTGGTGAGTAACCTTTTACCTGAGGACTTCAGGATAGTAGGTGAGAGGTGGAAAGGTGAGGACTTCAACCTAGTGACACAAAAAGGAGTGTTCCCATATGAGTTCCTCGATGATATCAGCAAACTTGATACCGAAGGTCTACCGAGTAAGGATAAGTTCTACTCATCACTGTATGAGTCAGAGGTGAAGGAAGAAGATTACCAGAGAGCTCAGAAAGTATGGGATACTTCAAGATGAAAACCATGAGAGACTACCACGATCTCTACTTGGAGACTGACGTTCTTCTGCTGGCTGATGTGTTTGAAAACTTTAGGAGAACATGTTTGGAAAATTACGAACTTGACCCTGCACATTACATGTCAGCACCTAGTCTAAGTTGAGACGCTTTTCTAAAACAGTCAGGTGAAGAAATAGAGCTTGTAAGCGATATGGATATGTTTCAGTTCTTCGAGAAGGGTATGAGAGGTGGTACAAGTTATATTGCTCACAGACACTCCACAGCTAATAATAAGTACATGGAGACGTACGATGAGTCATCTGAGAACAAGTACTTAATGTACCTCGATGCTAATAATTTATATGGCTGGGCAATGTCACAACCACTACCTAACGGAGAGTTTGAGTGGGTTGAGGAAGTTGACGGTATGAATCTGGATGATTACCTCGAGGACAGCGAAAGAGGGATGGTTCTAGAGGTCGACCTGGAATATCCACAAGAACTTCACGATCTACATAACGGTTATCCTCTAGCACCGGAGAGTAAGGAAATCAGTGCTTCTATGTTGTCAGATTATGCAAAAAGTATTGCTGAGAAATTCGAACTGAAACTTGGAGGAGTAAGAAAACTAGTAACTTTACTTGGTCCAAGGAAAAATTACGTCTTACATATACGTAATCTGAAACTGTACACAGACCTTGGGATGAAACTCACAAAGGTCCACAGAGCAGTTACATTCAAACAGTCTCCCTGGCTTAGGAACTATATAGACTTCAATACGAAGAAAAGGTCTGCGGCTCGTAACACGTTCGAAAAGAACTTCTTCAAGTTGATGAATAATTCGATCTAAGGAAAGACTATGGAAAATCTTAGGAAAAGGGTTGATGTGAAATTAGTGTCCTCTGAAGATGACCTCCTAAAACTGACAGCATCACCGTGCTTCCAGTCACATAGAATTATGAATGAGAACCTTATAGTGGTAAAGCGGATGAAAGAAGTTTTAACGCTAAATAAGCCGTGTTATGTAGGAATGAGCATCCTAGACTTATCCAAGACTTTAATGTATGATTTCCACTACAACACCATCAAAAAGGAGTACGGTAACAGGTCAAGGCACTGTTCACTGATACTGACAGTCTAATGTATGAACTTAAGACGGATGATGTTTATAAGAACTTCAAGAGAATCGGTGAAGAGAAAAACTGTTGGGATAATTCAGATTACCCAAAAGATTCTCCGTACTACTCAGCTCATAACAAGAAGGTTATAGGTAAGTTTAAGGATGAAGCTGAGGGAGTACCTGTAATTGAGTTTGTTGGGTTGAGATCAAAAATGTATTCCTATGTAAAGGAAAACGGTGGAGGTGGAATGACTGCCAAAGGAGTTAAAAAGTATGTCATCAGAAACAAGCTCACTCACGAGAACTTCAAGAATGTAATTAATACGAAAGGTAGGATGAGACATAATATGAACACAATCAGAAGCGTAAAGCATACAATTGGAACTTACGAATTGAAGAAGGTTACTCTTAGCTGTTTTGATGATAAAAGATACTTACTTGAAGATGGAGTTACAAGTTACGCCTATGGACACCACGCAATCGGAAAAAAAAAGGGTTGAAGAGGTAATCGAAGAAAAAATAGAACCTATCTGTGTACCAGTAAGAGTGGAAGAAAAAATTGATAAGTATTACCCCAGACCACCACTTAAGGTTGTGATTCCTGCTAAAAGGTGGAAGTTCAAAAAACTGCAACCGTTAACAAAAATTGTACCTGATATTAATCACATAAAGAACAACCTGGATATACTACCCCCAGAATCAAAGGAGGACCTGAAAATGTTAATGAGCCTAAAGGCACAGACGCTGGGTGTGGCACTTGTGAGAAGCAGTAAAAGGAATCGACGTGATGTAGTTCTTGTAGGGTACTAGTATTATTCAAATCCATAAAAAGAATGTGTGTTCCCTCGAGGAATAAAATAAGTATATAAATATAAAATTAATTCGGTTAAAAACTGTTGGTCTAGAAAGTTCATGAAAACGTGAACGAAAAACTAGTGGTCTAGAACCGGCAGTTCCTATACTACTTCTCTACGGCTTTGGTCTTATTTATTTGCTATAGCTATAATGTTGTTTTGGTTGTTTTTGTTTTAATATATATGCAAGGCTAATAATTTTACGTTGTTTCAAGTTTCTGGCATGTGTAGTCAGACTTTTGCCCAACATTTCTTATTTAAGACGCGACTTAAATAAGAACAGCTAAAAGACCTGTTCTTATGTAAGACGCGTCTTATCCAAGACGCGTCTTACATAAGAATTCCGTACCTTTTATACGACAAACTCGCGTCTTACTTAAGTCGCGTCTTATGTAAGTCGCGTCTTATTTTGTTCCGTATAAATGGCCCTAATGTGTAAAAGCAGTTGTATCAGGGGCGAAGCCAGGGGAAATTTGCCCTGCCAAATTTCATCATGCCCTGCAGCGTTTTAGGTATAGTCCATTGATATTGTACAATATATACCGTATATGATTATCAACCATACTGAAAAACGTGTAACTACCCTATGTCATTTAACAATTATTCGCCGAAGGCGAAGTGCATGATTACCGGTGAATATTTACCGAAACGAAGTCGAGGTGAATATTTACCGTAATCACTGACCCAGAGGCGAATAATTGTTTTAGTATAAATGTTTAATGAATAAGACAAAAAATCCGAATATCAGTTCAATTAAATTTCAGAAATAAAACTATTTTCGGCCTGTTCACTATTAGTATAGTGTTGTACTGTTTCTTGTCCGCACACGCTTTCATAATGGCTTCTTGTGTGATTTTATTGCTTTATTATAAAGTTGTTTTTCTCGATTTCTGCTTGGAATATAAACACAATAACGGAATAACTCTTTCACCAGACTTAGAATTAAAAATAGTTTCTGTTTAGGGGCGGACCATTAGAAATCCCGGGAGGGGGGGGGGTATAAAATGTTTGCGGCACGAATTTTTTTTCAGTCTCATGTCTCTGCAGGAATTTTTTTAATGCATTTAATTAACCTCTGCACGAATTTTTTTTCAAGACTACTTGTACTTTGCTGTTTGCTTGCACGAATTTTTTTTCTCTGACGTAATGGCTGCACGAATTTTTTTCCAGGCATTTTTCTTTGCACGAATTTTTTTGGGGGAATTTTCACCCCCCTCACGGGATTTCTAATGGTCCGCCCCTTAGCGTTAATTTCTTCTGGAAATGGCTGAGGAATTTGGTAAAATGAAATGTAAAACTATATCGTTCGAAACAAAGTTTTAATAACACTTTACAATTTTCGAAAACAAACAATGAAAACATGACATATCAAAAGAAATAGTATCGTACAAATTGGGAAATCTATAGGACACAAAATAAAATGGATTTTAAATAATATCACGGCAAAGTTTTTCCGAACAGTCGGGATGGTTTTTGCTATTTGTTTGAAGTGAATGTTTCGGTGTTTTAAATAAGTTTTAAATTGTTCGTGAATATATTTGACACAGTAAAATAATAAAGGAATCCTACCTTTCAAGTTAAATACAACATTTTGTGCTTCTTTCGTTTTCTGGGGACGATTTTTTCAATATTTTGTCGATTTTGAAACCAAATTTTCCGAATCAATCTTTTTGAAAAGCATTATTTACTACCCAGGTGGTAAATAATGCCTCAGATTTACTAGTCAACTAGCCAGTCAGAACGCGCGAAAGCTCATTTGATATGCAAAATTTATACTAATTCATATTATGACTCTTACAAAGCGTTTCAAACAAGTATTATGCAACCGTGTTTTATTCCTAACGAGAATATATTGCTATCTGCACTGTACTGCTCATCAAATTGGTAGTTTGTCAAAATTATATAATTATATTTGTTTCCAATTTTCAAATCTGAAACAAAATAGACATACGAATAGCAAGACTTGAAATAACCTGCGATCAGGCTGAAATAAATAAATAGGCCTGATACAAATCGTAACAAAGTCCATGTTTTTACAACCGTATTTCGGTTGTAAATCTGATTGGTTAATGAGACAAAAGATTTTTAATTTGTCATTTGATTGGTTGGTGCTAATTGCATTATATATTGTCGTTGATATATTTATAGTGATCACAACTATAATTAGATTGTTGTTGTCGTTGTGTGAAATTTAAATTTCTCCTGCGACATTTTGATTGGATACTAAATATAAACTTTGCTGTGGGTGGAAAGCGATCGGATTAAGGATTGTGTCAGGCTATTATTTGTAAAGTAGAGCCTGATCGCAGGTTAGACTTGAAAGTGAGTATTAATAAGAAACAATTTTGGAGGTAAACATTAAAGATGATTTTTGCCATGATTTTTGTCACCACTTCGGTTGCAATGTATCCGTTATTGCCAATGCTGATAAAAGATGGAATTCATGGAATTGAAAGATGTAACAAATCGGCTAAGATTTTATTTGAAAGTCTTGCAGTAACACGATCCCTAGTCCTACGTTTTAGCTTTAATAACGCTATTGTCACGTATATGAAATTTAATGTTAACAGTATTTATTTCGTTGGCTTTATTCAAAAATTGCGAATCTTAACTCTGGCCCAAGTGGGCAATACAGCGTTCAAATCAATACTGTCCGTGAGATCCTTTTCACAAGCCACTAGGATCAAGTGATTCATGCAAACGTTTGTACATTCTTTCATAGTTGACCTTAGGCAGTTATTGACAATCTTCAGTTTGCTGAAAGTTCGCTCATCCTTGACGGCGGATACTGGAGCAGTGAACAAGAGCTGATAACCGTTGCATACGGTTGGTAAAATTCTTATATACTCGTGGGTATATTTGGCTGCCTCTTGTGCGGAGCTAGGTTGTTTTCTCGAGATGGTGGAACTGAATATATATAGCTCACACATAAGTACATATTAGGTTCAATTCGACAAGCACTGAAGGAGGAAAAGTACAGCACATTATTTAAATAGGGGTTTAACCTGGCCAAGGCAGATTTGATGTTGCCATTATACTCGGTAATTAAGAAGGCGATCGGGATTGTTGTGTTGCCGATAAATAATACCATAAATTATATTCTTCTTATTAGAATTAATTATTTCTATCCATAAAGCCTTATTAATTCATTAGAATGTTTTTCTTTTTTTACACATACTCCAGGGTATTGCAGTGGCGCCGTGGCCTGAGGGGGGGGGGCAGGGGGGGGGGCAGGGGGTGGGCATGGCTCCCCCCTATTGTGGAGACCAGGCGGAAAATTGTGAATGTTGTCGGAAATTTTTGGAAAATTGTCAACGTTGTCGGAAATCGTCAAAGTTTCCAACGTTGGTACTTTCGGATAAATGTAGAAAATTGGTGTTGTCCGGAAAAATTTTAAGATGTAACGAAAAATTTTGGGATGTCCGGAAAAAATTTTTGACCCCTAAAATGGCACACTGACCGAAATTTTTTTGGGGACGGGGGGGGTTCGTCAAGAAAAATTTCAGTAAAAAAAATTTTCGCGACGTTTCAGTCGGAAAATATTTTCCGGTTTGTCGGAAAAGTAGTGCCCTTGGCTCCCAAACATGGGTCCCACGGCGCCACTGGGGTATTGTCAATATATATACCGACACCTCCCAAAGCTAATGGTGTTGGAACATATTCAAATTTATAACCCGGTATTTCAACGTTAATTCAAATGAAGTTCAGTCGAATTAGTTATTTTAGTTTCAGTAACACAAATAATAAAGCCCAGGGCGAGTGGTACTAATTCCGCCCGGCTATTTACACCCGGGGAAAGGAACGCACTAGCGAAGTCTAAAGTTCATCAATAATTGCGGGCGCATGGCTATAGTTCACCGCCGTTGTGGGTGGTCATCCTCACTGATATTTTTTTAATTTTCAAATTTACAAAAAAATAAAAAATTAAGAAAAAAAGTGAATAAATATAAAGAAATAAATTTGAGAAAAAAAAAGCCCAAAGATGTCTAAAAGAAGGGAACAAAGACGCCGAAGTTAACGAAGGTAAGTTTGTTTTTAATATTGATGTATTGTTTGCTTTATAATTGCTTTAATTAAGTTAAAAACGTATACAATCGTTGCGTATATAAATGAAAAAAGACAGCATATAATTTCAGAGTATTTTTATTAATTACCCTTTTTTATTGTATTAAAATCTTTAAATAAAGAGGAAGCAAGCTTTTTTCATGCGAGAATTTGAAATCAGTTTATTTCAAACTCAACGTTTACCAATAAAAGACAATTTAGTTTTATGAATATTTCAAAACGTTTTGCGACGCGTTTGCGTTTCAATATTACTCTAAATTCAAGATTACAGTATATTACGTATAAAAATGTATAGTCTAATAAAATACCTAGCATATATGTATTAGTTTGGGAAATTGACAAATTTGTAATTAAAAATGAATCAGTGATATGTTGGCGAGATTTTTCAATTTTAATTAAAACTATTCTTAATAAAATGATTATGTTACCATGACAACTATTTCCAATACTTCATGTTCGGAAAACATAATAGTTTTATCAGTAAGGCGAGGGTTTCTCCATGCACGTATTTTCTAAACCATAAAAGTTTAAACGGCAATTCCCTGGGTCTAGCTATTTTGCGGGCCGCGGGCTGCGGGTCAGTTTTTGCGGGCTGCGGGTCAGTTTTTGCGGGCTGCGGGTCAGTTTTTGCGGGCTGCGGGTTAAAACAATTGCGGGCCGCGGGCCAAATTGCTGGCCTAACTGATTTTTTG
>CACRXK020014444.1:0-13076 GCA_902702795.2 Paramuricea clavata
GCTTGCAGTTGCACCATATAAACAGCCCCTGTATATCGGTAGTATATATTTTGTCTGGAAATTGGAGTCATTTGGAGATTTTGTGTGTAAATGAATATAAAAATGACCCTTTACGGGTGGGTTGAGGGCGGTGTTTCTGTCAACGTTTTGGAAAGCAATAATATTTTATTAAAAAATTAGAATAATTACATATTAAACTCTGATTGTAGTATATATTGTACTGTGTGTGATTAAAGTAAGGCAATTTTTTTTACCCCACCTCTGCATGCAAGGATTTTTTGGCCACCCCACCTAAAGCAACTATTATTTTTCAGTTACCCCACCATTTTCTCTTCGGCCCCCACCCCTGCCATATATAATGACCGGTCCCTAAGGTGCGACTTCCATGCTGATGGAGGTCACCGGTGATGCTGTAGGTTGTACGTCGGAGGTTGAAACTGTTGAAGACGAAGCATGTGACTGTTGACTATCCATTGCTGCGTAGAAGTAAAAATGATTCTCGTCGGAGTTACCAATTTAGCGCGAGTATTGATTTTGTTATAGTGTTTGTGAAAATACGTAGAACGCTAATAGATAATTTGATACATTTATTTTTCTTCACAATCGCGGATTCGTAATTTAATATGTATTAGTTCATATTTATATTAGTTCATATCTATTGTTCTCAATAGGATTTTTGTTGGGTAAGAATCTAAAAGCAAGGGGAGGGATTTGATATCTCCACAGGGAAAAGCGGGGTTGATGAATAGAATTGAATGCCTAATTAAAAATGCAAGGTATCTAACTCCATAGTGACCACTTTTAGAGGTCACTATGGAGTTAGATACCTTGAATTTGTAACAAAACTCAAACCCCACATCTCCTTTTCGACTAGAAAACGCTGCACGTCTCCGAGTCGAGAAAGAGACAACAGCCGTGTACCTCAGAGCCGGTCAAATTCTACCTTTGGGTAGGAGTATTTATCATTCGGTGCACGAGAACTAGCTGAACCAAGCACCAAACTTGCTTGTGCAAGCAATTTATACAGTAATATCTGCTCTTTCGCTTGTGGGACGCGAAATGATATACTACGCATGCTCAACCACATTAAAGCGTGTTTAAAGCGCATGTTCAACCTTATTTCGTCCCACAACCATAACCTCCCGAGGACAATAGAAAATGGATATAAACATAAAAACCTCATGCATGGTCGGTCTTTCATTGAAATTCAAGAAAGACTTCCCAATGAAAGACCTCCCATTCGGTTTTTATCCTATACTGGGTGTCCCAAAAAACCCGAAAACTATTGAAATCATTTATTGTTAAATTTGAATGCCCTACCAAACAGCTGGACATAATGATGCGTAAAATATTGACAAGGTGCATGTATTAGAATTTAGTTAGGAATATCTCCTGGTAAAGTGCGCGATTTTCTGCTACTGGGAATTAAAAACAGCTTCTTAATTAAACAGCTTCTTTATGCATAAAATTTACTTATGTCAATCATTTATGCACTCGTGGGAACCAACAGAGCGCTAAGGCATTCAAATTCTAACAATTAAATTGTTATTGGTGATTTCAATAGTTTTCGTTTTTTTGGGACACCCTGTATATAAAGCCCTGTTGAGAACAACTTGAGAATCTCTGCTTCGACAAACCCGTACAAATCATCGTTAGCGCTTCTCTGTTGTATGAGCTATTTCAAACATATTTCATCGTAATCGGTGGTTGGTGAACGAATATTCAATCACTTCTCATTGATAGTATACAGTAATGCGACACGAGAATTGAGAATTGATGCATATCAAATGCGAAAGCCCTGTTTGTTTTTATTACAACCATGGTAATTCAAACTCATTTAAAGAACAATACATATCATAAAGTCAATTTCATTGTGGGTCAATCCGTACAAATATAAACTAAGTTAGTTAGATACCTCAAACGTCGGCTCTTTGTCAGATAAATCCCTCGGGGCCTACGGCCCCTCGGGTTTGTATCTGACTAAGAGCATCCGTTTTCGGTATCTAACTCTTACATAGACAAATTTAGATCGAGGACGCGGATGTCAAAGACGACGTGAAAATGGCGTGTTGTGCCCATGTATGGATATCCAACGCCATTTTGACGTCATTGTCATGTCGTCTTTGACGCCCTCGTCCTCGATCTAAATCTGTCTAATGATGAGTTGAGTACGATTACTCGATAGAGCGCAAAGCTAAGACTAGTACTGACCTACTAAGAATATTTACAAGTTATATTATACGCAAGTTGGTTGAGGCGAGGCGGAGAAGCAATTAAGATTAATGTCAAGATCATTAAGGCGCGTTAATACAATTAGACTAGAAGTGATATCAAGATATAAATATGTACAAGTGTTGGCTGCCAAGAGGAAATTTTATGTTAACAGTATTGTGGCGTAAAGACTAAATCTAGGCGAGCCTACTTCCTAAAAGGTTTAAAATAACGAGTAAAAATAATGTTTGTAGAAGCTCCAAAAGTTATTAATGTCTTTGTGCCAAAACAGCATAATATCCGCTTAGTGATATCGGGTGACTATCACTACACAGTCAACCGGATGTTCTGTTCTCCTGAGTATTGCAACGTTGTAATCAATCTAGATAAGAAGAACAAAACCATTACCATAGCTGGAAAGAGCGTCTTCAAATTAGTAAAATTGCAAAGTTTGGTTGTGAGTTTCATTTTCAACTGGGTTTAAAATCCAGTCTATTATGAGACCAGAGCATGGGGTGGAAGGAACAACTGATATCATAACACGCTATCAAAAATGAAGAGCGAGGCATGAAGCGAGTCTAATCATCACACGAAGCTAACTTTAATGACCTAAACTCATTGTTTCACCTCCCTGGCTCGGCACATGAAACGTTCGACGTGTGAACTAGGTCTTTGTACTTACTTACGTTTACACTGTAATCTCATTTCTATTCCTTTCGCTGCAACGTTGACAAAAATTATCCGCGTCATCACTTATACAGTCAAACAAAGCATAAAGGAATCCTTTCTTTCGACGGCAAAGCGTAAAGTCCATAATTAATATAGTAAATAGTACCAAAGACAGTAGAACGGCGGCGAGGATAACTTTGCCTGAAGCAATGTAAACTAGAATCTCATAATTTGGTTCTAAATAGAAAAATAATAATTCCTGTTAATTCATCAATTCGCTATTGCCTAAATCCTCATACCCTCAATCGACCCGCTTCTCCAATAAGCCACATCTCTAAATAAACCGCCGATCTAATATGCCCCTCTCTAATTGATCCCCTGTCTAATATCCCGCCTCTCTAATAAGGCCCCTCTTCACTAAGCCTCTTCTCTGATAAGCCTCTCTCTAATATGCTCCCTTTCTAATAGGTCCCCTCTCTAATAGCCTGCCTCTCTAGTAAGCCTATCTCTAATATGTTCCCTTTCTCATAAGCCCGCTTTTTAATACACTGTTTCAAAACCGCCTCTCTCTAATGTGCTCTCTCTAATATGCACCTCCCCAATAATTCCCCTCTCCAATGAGCCTCTTCTCTAATAATCTCCTCCCTAATAAGCTTCTCTATTTTTCCCTAATGTCCTCTCTAATAAGCTTCTCTCTCTAATAAATCCATTCTATTACGCCACTTCTCTAACACGCCATCTGGCCAATCGTCTGGGTTGGTAACGGCAAAAATTGTCTTGAAGGGGGTGATCATTGTGTTTGTCGGGAGTTGAGTTATTAAACGAACTATCTTTTCGTTCCCGAAAATCATCGGGATAGATCATTCGTTTCCAGTACAAATCAGACCCTTGATTTTTTACCTTGACCACTTGAGTTTCCAAATGAAGCTTTTGAGGGTGAGCTTTTGAGCATCTGAGGATGATTTTTATCTTCTTGTTGTGTTTTAGTTCCATCATAAGCTTCGCATAAAATATCACTTGTAAACGGGACACTGAATGGACTACCAAATACCATGGATGTTTGCTTATTAGACGTTTTGTTTCTTACTACCACGCAGCCAGGCAAGCACTGTTGGTACTCCATATATATAAATCGTGAGACAGCTGTGGCATGTTTTGGATGGAGTTTATATCTTGGTTGAGCACTGTTGCAAATGTTACACGCGCGTATTAGATTGACTGGATTTTTCGTATAGCTCGCTTTGTAATCAGCTTCTGACACTGCAAGAAAAATTGATACAGATCAAAGCTGCAGTGTAATAATCACCTTTCCTTACAGCTGGGCCTGAATTACGCCAAATGTTACTGAGTTGAAGGCTGACTAGTTCGACTTGGGTTGTCATCATGGAGATAAGCTAAGGTAGAATAGTTGCTTTTTGTGAGAGATGAAAACCTGGAGCAGATATCCCTGAGAAAATTCCTCGATGTACGCCCTTCTCCACTGGGCGAATATGCTCACGCGCAGCTGTACTTTATCCTTTATCAGCATCGCTCATCACGTAAACCGAATCGGTTCGCGCGAACAAATTCGCACAGGGCCGGGGTAGACGGGCTTTACATGTGTTGTCAAACGCATCATGATCAGGTAACAATACCCTAGCCGCTTTGACATTCAGTATAGCAAGTTTAGCTCAGTAATAAGGGGAGCTAGAGCTCCTATGGACTAACCTTCGTTATTAGTTATGTTTTTATACAGTGTACTCTCCCTGTACTTAATTAAGGTCCCACACGTACAAGATGTGTGATTATATACCACATATTTATAAAACTTCTTTTTACTAGAATCCCGATCTTTGTTTGTTATATCCGGAACCACTATCTCAATTTCATCCGTTGTTTTTGGAACTGGGTACCCATGCTGTCCACTATGGCAGTCCCCCATCTCAAGTTTAACACAGCGATAAATTTCGATGAAATATAGAGGTCTGGATGGCGAAGTAACAAAGTCATCATCGTATATTGAAATCACCTCTCTTTGTGGACCTAAAACAAAAGAATCAGGTATTGGTAGGTTAAAGAAACTATATTTCTTTAATTTCTTCTAGATACAAGACTACTACATATAATAAATAGGTTGGTTGACCAGCATCTGTTACACACTAGTGCTGAATGAAACCAAATTAAGCTATACAGATCAGTGTATCTATTCATTAGTTCAGATTGTTTCAAGTACCACACAAAAATACATGTAAAAAGCTAAAGCTTCGAATTCGAATGAATTACCTGTTATTTCCGGACTAGATTCTACAACTGCTAGCATGATGAACCATAGCAAAATGTGCAGCCCAACGTGTTTCAAATTTGAAATCGTGATATCTAATGAACATGGAAGAAAAAATTAATTTTATCCAATCTTCCAATTTATCAAACACAATTAGGTAATGCGATATTATCAAAGCCTGCATTCTGTATTAGTTATTTGATTCGAGGCTTTATTATCAAACATTAATTAGTGACACAGTACAATCACTGAGCAGATATTAAACAACCAGTTTCGTAAAATTATGATATTTTCTGTCCAACTGTTAAATTAATGCTTGTATATGTATTGACACGAAATTCAACTACTTGACTACAGTATATATACTGTACAAACGTTTGGAAAGAAAAATAATCAAGAAAAGACTAGAAATGAGCGGTCGTTCAATAAGCAAACATCACGAGAAATTCAAGTTTGCTTTACTTGACATGTACGAGTATGTAGGCTACTTAGCATTGTTCTTCCTCACTCGGAAGTCTTATTTATATATAAAGGCCTTTAGAACGGAGGGAAATTGGCAGATTAATTAATCTTTCTACAAAATATCCTTAATAAATAACGAAGAAAATTGGAAAGAAATTAATGTTTAATCAATAGCTGTATCGGATACACCTGATTTACATAAGATTTACATTTTCTCGGATAAATTTGATTACTAGTATAATTAATTAATATGCATTCATTTGTATCATCAGATAAACACCCACTCTTCAAGCTTTATATTATTCATTGTCATTTCTTAAACAATAATTATTTCACACCGGCCTGAGGAATTATATTTGCCTTAGCAAAAAGATCGAGGAAGATTTATCATTATTATATACTTATAGAGGTTTATGTACATGCAGTAGATGTGTGAAATAAAATCGTATTTCACGACGGACGAAGTGTATAAATTTTTTGACTGGTCATACGGTTTTTGCCACTAGTGAGAAATTATAATATTGGCATTTTGATTGGCTATACTGTCGTACAGGCATTTTTCACTCGCATTTTATACCATAAACATGGCGCCCACTTTTGGCGTGGCGCGAAAATACATTTGGCATTTTCCGAGCGTAAGCCAGGGCGAAGGTACTAATTACACTCGGGGAAATGAAAACACCAGCAAAGTCTAAAGTTCATCAATGATCACGGGCGTGGGTAACCGTGCGTGTTTCGGTGGGTGGTCATCCTCACTGATCTAAAAAATATGGCGGACTGTCATGAATAGCGAACACTGATTGGTCAAATTTAAAATTTGCATTATAATGACTGCATGACGACAGCCAAATAGCAAACGCTTCTTGATTTGATGATTTCTTGCAAATATATTTCATTTTTGCAAGATTTTGTAAATTTCAAAAGCTTTTTAAGAGAATGAAGGCGAAAGAATTGCTAAAGGGATGAGTAAATGCGCGGACGTTAACGAAGGTAAGGTTGTTTTAAATATTGATGTATTGTTCGCTTTATAATTGCTTTAAAAGCTTATAGTTTCGTACACTAAATGAAAAAAGAGAGCATATAGTTTCAGTGTTTCTTTATTGATTTCCCTTTTTTATTATAATTAAATTTTTTTAAATAAAAAAGAAAGTAAACTTATTTTTTCGGATTGCGAGAATTTGAAATAATTTTATTTCAAACTCAAAGCTTTCCGATAAAGCATTAAAGGCAGTTTAGTTTTATAAAGAACATTTCATAGCGTCTTGCGAAGCGTTTGAGGTTGAATTTTACCTTAAATTGAAGCTAACATTACGTATAATAACATATCTAACATATATATGTTTGGGGAACTGATAATTTTCGGTAATTATATTAAAAGTGATATTTTTAGGGGATTTTTCATTTGTAAAAATATTCTTAACAAACTAATGATTATCGTGTTATCATGACAAGTACTTTAAATACTTCATGTTCGGAAAATACAATGATACTGTCAGCAAGGCGAAGAGTTTCTGCATGCATGTATTTTCTAGTACATTTTAATAAAAAAACCCGACAATTTTGTAACAAAAGTAAATTAATTTTAACAGGTAATTGCAAATGAAATGAGAAGAGCAAGCTAAATAATTTAATGATGAAATAAACTGTAAAAAACCGTAAGTTTTAAGTGTTGTGCGCTATGAGCCTTTATGAGCTTTAAATATTCATCTAGACTCTAGACGGATATAATGAACAAATTACTGCATGGTTAGTTCGCTTGTACGATTTTCATTATGCACTTGTTGTGAAAGATTGCTAAACTCACTCCTTCGCTTCGCTCACTCGTTTCAGTTTTCACAACTTGTGCGCAAAAATCGCACACGATCACCAACAATGTGATCTCCATATTGAGACAAGCAACATATAAGACAGTCAAGCATACTTTGTTGTTGCACACAAAATGGAGTAATGATCTAGAAATTCGTGGTCGATAAATAAGCAAACATCACGAGAAATTCAAGTTTACTTTGACATTTACGAGTATGTACTTAGCCTGCACTCGGAAGCTTTTTTATATGAAGGCGGGTGACTCCGTAGGCCTTTGGAAACGGAGAAAAATTGACAGATTAAGGAATCTTTCTGCAAAATATCCTTAATCAATCATGAAGAAATTTGGAAAGAAATTAATGTTTAATCAATAGCTGTATCTGATACACCTGGTTTACATAAACTTTCGATTTTCTCGGCTAAAACGATCCATATTTCCGAATTATAATTGGTATATTTGCTTACTATCATATGCATTCATTTGTATCATCAGATAAACACCCACTCTTTATGCGTTTTATTATTCATTGGCATTGCATAAACAATTCACATTTCACACCGGCCTGAAGGACACTTGCATGCCTTAGCAAGGAGATCGAGGAAGATTTTTCATTATTATACACGTATAGAGGTTTACGTACAGTAAACAGGTGAAATAAAATTGTATTTCACGACGGAGGAAGCGTACTAGGCCTATAATCGTTTTGATTTTTCATACGTTGGCTTTTGCCACCATTGAGAAATGATGATGTCGACATTTTGATTGGCTATCGGGTTAAGCCAATTCTCATTTGCTTAGTTAAACAATTCTCATTTTCACATAGACCTAAGGAACACTTGAACATCGAAGAATATTGATCATCATATCATTATATCATGTACGTCCTTATCTGTCATTTGAGACAGGCAACATAAATACAGTCAGGCATACTTTAATTTGTTGTTGCAAACAAAATGGCGTACTAAGCAGACTTAACAAATCCCATTGGCTTGTGGCGGTTGTGCATGTCTATACGTACTCATGTCTGTTACCCAAAATAGGCATTCTCAATTGATTCATTGATTCTTTGCCGGCTTTGGTATGCCAATCTATTGCAATATTAAAATTTAGTAAAAAACCTTATTTTAGTCACAGTTAAATAATAGCCAACCTAAGTTTTATGCATGCAGAAATTTGAAAAATAGGAGAAAAAATCTGCTACTTAAACTTTTGAAGACAGAATGCATTTCAAAATAATTTTAATTTCTTCTTAAAAACGAACTTATCCTAATACAACAAGATTAGGAAAATGATAGCAATACCACTGTTATAGTGAATCATAAATATATGTTCGAGTGAAGAAATGAACAAATGGTCAACCTTACTTAATGAATGAAATTAGAGTAAAGATACATGAAAAAGATTTTAAAAATCAGTCGAATTTGCACCTACCTGCCATACTGGAATGTCTTGAAAATCTCGAAATGAACGCTAAACATTCCCTGTCGTATAAGACCTTTTGGTGGTTATATATGTTGTGTAAACTGGTGTTTGAAACTATATAAGGACTTATTTTTGCGTATCACGTGATCTAAACCACACCGTGTGGTGACGTGTATGAAATACGGTTTGGAAGGCGGGCAAACATGAAAGCTTTGCAAGCTAATTAATTACATTAAATATATTGGAAAGGTGCGTCAAGTGACAATACGGGTGCACCGAATTCAGATATTACTAGAGCGTATAGTATTACACAATACAGATCAAAGGCCGTTGGGGCCGACTCATGGATAAGATCAAAGAAAGTGACAGAAAGAATTAGAGCAGTTTGCAGTTGTTTTTGCAAACCGGGCAACGTGCGAATTTTGCCATTTCACTCATGCATTTGTCGGTGCGTGCCCCCAACCCGAAATCCTGGATTTTGGAAGGTGTTCTGTAGAGTTCTGAAGATTACAAAACATCCTATAAAATAAGACAACCTGACAAAGCCCGACTTGTTTCGAATCATTGAATCTTTTGTTTTAGTTTTTATGTTATGAAGTAGAGTACATGAAAAGAAGAATTTTTTGTTTGTTTATTGCTTCAGTTTTGTTTATATGAATTTTGTTGAGACAAAAGTTAGCAGCAACAGATAGGCAATTAGGCAGTAATTTTGGCCGGTTACAGTCCCTTAATGACAGCCCTGAGGAAAGCAGGGTGAGATTTCAGTTACTATATTTGCAAGGAGGCTTAAAGGATGTTTCCATTACAGTAGCTTTGCCAATTCAAGTGGAACGAACAGTTTGAAAATGTAACGCACCTACACAGCATGAACAAAGTGTAACTTTCTTTAGCACGACAGCAACAGCACATTTTCAAAACTGTTTCTTTAAATTAATAGAAAACCAATATAGTGTTACGTTTGGTATGAAGCTCAATCTTGTACAAGTTGAGTGAAGGTTTCTGGGGAATTGATTGTTAAAACCCACTAAAATTCTCGCTAGATTACTTCTTCTGTTTTGTACGTTTTGGCAAGGGCTCTTCTGATCCACCATACCATTTGCTCCTCTGATCAGTGTGATGACCAGCAAACTTCACCTGGCTCCAATTTTCAATGTAGAGAGTATGTCTGGGGTAAATTAAGTGTAGCACTAGCCCGCATACAGGCCCACAGAAGGAAGAATAGTGGACCAAGGAGGAAGATTTCACGCCCCATTCGCGCGTGAATTGTCAAGAAAGACTAACTAACGATGGCAACCCAAATAGTAAACAAAATGTTGCGGGGTTTTGTCTGCGTATTCAGAATGGAAACAATGTTACAAATGGCTGCGTTTTTAAAACTCCGAAAAAGCAAGCAAACCAGTCAGCTCCAACCGAATTTTCAACTGCTCATTTTCAACTAAATTCGGAACAGGCAAATTAGGACGAATTTCAACAGAAACCTGTCTCAAACTTCAAATCGTGGGACCACATTAGCCTAATGTGTGCTTCTGTCGCCATTGTTATAAATAAATTGTCTCACTTTATCAGATCGTGTGTGCAATTTTTGCGGGCAGAAAGTACAAAATTTATTTCAGTTATTTAATTTGGTAACGAAGTCGACCAAAGATGAGAGCGTTCAGAGTCCAGATCGTTTCAAACGGCAATTATACCGTCTTCTGCTTCCCCCTCTGTGTTTCGAATAGGCTTGCATGCAACTGCCTCTAAATCTTCAGCGCGAAAAGTACTGTTTTCTTCAGTGCAAGTCAGCATTTACCGAAAGATAATTTTCTTTCCGTTCAAAAAACTTCCCGTCATTTTCATTGTTGTTTTGAAAATACAAATGGTCTTTGATTTTGGTTCCTATTTTAACGGTTGCCAGACTTCTTTAAACAAAGATAGCTTTCATAAACAAAGCTTCAATTCCGATTGCGCATGTGGAAGGACATTGCTAAGTACATACTCGAACATTGCTTGTGCTGATCGACCATGCATTTCTAGATCTTTGCTTGATTATTCAGTTCATTTCAAACGTTGATGCAGTATACTGTACTGTATAGTCAAGCAGTTGAATTTCCCGTCAATAGATCTATTTCATTAACGGTTAGACAGATAGGATCATAATTTGACGATACTAGTTGTTTGCTGCTGAGTGATTGTATCGTGTGTGTATACTAATATTTGATAAAGTTTAAATCAAATAAATAAATACATGCAGGATACAGGTTTTTATAATATCGTAGTGCTGATTTGAATTGATAAATTCGAAGATTCATAGTTACACTAAATATATTTTTTCACGGATGTTCTAAATACATTTTTTCACCGCCGTTAATCATTGCTTACTTTATGTAATTTTGTGTTTAAACGCCCACACAGGCTCTATTTCAGGCATAGAGCCTGATACTTGCTACCGAAATCAATAAAAAGTGGACAGTAATTTGGATGCACAAAAATAGCAACCAACTAAAAAGCCAATTTAAAATATGACAATTTTTCCGCCAATATCTCGAAAATAAACAGTATTCCAATTTTCATTCATCCCCCAGGAATTACTGACATAATAAAGAATATTAATACCCGTTATTGACGTGTTTGCAGACATCAAAGACAGTAATTATGCGCATGGGCGTACCGGGCGGGGGGGGGGGGGCGACAGCCGCCCAGTTTGTTGGGTAGTCGGGCAATATTCGCTCAACAGTCGGGCAATTTTGGTTTATTATAAAAATAAATGGGACAAATTCTGTCAATTTTATGGTCAATTTTGTGATGTTTCGAAAATTTGTGTGATGTTCCCAAAAATTTTGGTATGTCTGGAAAAATTTCACAATCCGGAAAAGTCGGGCAAATTTCTTTCCGCCCCTCTAATTTTTTCCTTCCGGTACGCCCATGAATTATGCGCCCAAAGGTACAATTACAAGTGCGCAATATCATTTTACATTGAACAATTTGATATTACCTTAAAAGGTAAGACTATTCATTTCTGACCAACGGGAATTTTAATTGCGTACGATTAGTACGCATAAATTTCTAGGGAATTTTAATTGCGTACGATTAGTACGCTTTATTTCAAGCATAGAGCCTGACACACAGGCTACACTCACAGTTAACTTCGCGATTAGTTAACTATACGACTAACTACGTTTTGTGCAACGCAGTTAAGTCATGTAGTTAACTAATTACAGTTAAGGATTTAATTAAGTACGGTAGTTAACGCTAATATAACTGCAGTTAGCGATAACTATATGTTTTTATATAACCGACCCCTGGATGTAATAGTAGGTACATTGGCAAAACTGATTGCTGCATGCTCGTACACCAGAGATAAAGAACATTCATATCACAGAAAATTTGTAATCCATCAACACCTTTCTACTTTCAAACAGTTTCAACATATTAAAGCCTGAAAAAATTCTGATTCACGTTTAAATGTTTTCATTGAAAATTAATAAGCAAATTAAACAAGTTAGCGAATGCAAAACTCTTGGAGTAATAGTTGACCAGCATTTGTCTTGGAAAAGTAATTCCGAAAATATTTGCAAAAAAATAACTGCAGGAATCCTTGCTATTCGTCGAGTCAAACCTTTCGTTGACAAAGATACACTCATTTCGATATATAATGCTATTGTTCGCCCATACTTTGATTACTGTTGTGAAGTATGGGATGTGTTTGGTGAATCACAATCAAAACGACTCCAAAAACTTCAAAATAGAGCTGCTAGAATTATCTTGAACATGAGTAATGATGTAAATCATTCCATTGCTCTACGTGCATTGGGCTGGGAGCCACTCAAAACTGAAAGGAAGAAAGCTAAGGCAAAAATGATGTACAAAGTATTAAATAAAATGGGTCCTAAATCACTCACCAATCTTTTTTCATACAAATGTGAGAAAACAAACTACAACCTTCGTGACATTTCAAGCGGTCTTAGTTTACCAAAACCGCGTACTAACAACATGAAAAATAGTTTCATGTATGATGGAGCACACCTTTGGAATTCTATTCCAAAGGAAATTAGGGAAAGCAAAACTCTTTCATCCTTTAGAAATAAAATCGCTGCTCACAAAATTGACATAGAGTAAATTGATGTAACTGTAAATATTCTAATAACCTTCTTATCATGTAAATAATTTAATATTCTACCTTTTAAACTTAAGTATTTTAATATCTCCATGTAACATTTTTCTATTTTTGCACACGCCCCCCGTGGAAATCAGCTTCGGTTGACG
>CACRXK020014445.1:0-13076 GCA_902702795.2 Paramuricea clavata
CCCCAATTAGGGACCTTTAGTAGCAAATAGGTGACGGCAAAGGCGACGACGACGGCCAAAACAAACTCATTCAAATAAGTAACTTTAAGATCAACATGTCTTGTATTATCCTTTGTATGAATTTGTTGCAATTTAAGAAGGTTAAGACAGAGGTTTATAGTTGAGAAGACTTCTACTGTCTCTATACTAAGCCAATTTGGCGAGGACGACTTCTCGCGGCTTGAAAGGCAGACCGGCGTTGTGTTACAAAATGTGAAAATCTTTGGTTTGCTGTTGTAAACAGCAAGGATGACGTCTAAAACTCCCAAGGACTTTAATTATGCATTTTCGTTCCACACTGTCATAAATTTCATTGTATTAGCCGTCGCCGTCCTGCTAGCTAAAGGTCCCTATTATCAAGCTTGCTACGGCACTGCATTGTGAATCTTACTATGCTTAGCATAAATGCAATTTGTAACGTGCTTTTCTTCATTTATATATAAATTATTATTGAATTATAAATGCTGCTTTTGACGAGTTAGTGGAACAGAGCAATGTTAAAGCCCGATTGAACGCCCTCCTGAACAATTAGAGCATCTTTTCCAATCATTTTATCAGCTAATTAGCTTTGACAGCAACCTGCACCCAAAAGTTCCTTTCCACAACCGCGACCTTACAATGTTATGTGTTTCTCCGTGCACGGCGAGGTGGCATTTTTAAAACGCCAAAACGTCCTACAAACGTCAAAACGTCCTTTTCACGTTGAAACGTCCTACTTCTTTTAGCTTTCATCTACATGTAGTTTACTTCTTTAGAAATTATAACCCACATTCGTCTTTTAATAATGGAGTATGCTTTGGTTCTACATACTACATTGCATGCTATCTCCATGATTTAGGAATGTTTGATCATACAATTTTTAATGCTTTGATCGTTTCCTATGATTTACTTCTTTAACGACAAATAATCTAATAGAGTGAAAGATTTATTATATTCACTCTTTACCACGCCTTCTCATATTATACTTTGAAATCTGCGACAATGACTTCTGTAAATTTTCTATCAGATTGTTTGCTGACCGCATTTCTATATGGGTATGCTATAGCTGTCATACCAATATAAGACAGTTGACCTTTGCCCCAAGTGCAGTTTACCCGTAGATTAAAGATTGATTATGTTGCATTTCCCCTTTAGCGCAGACTTGAATGGCTTTACCTCTGATCACATTCGAAGACTGCCGAACTCACCCACACAAAATGGAACCGATTCTATTCTGTCCTTTTACGCACTTTTACCAAGTGGTAGTGGTCTATTACCTACCAGTGTCTTAGCAACCATATTTACGTCACACCAAGACAAGATTCTCTCTGGCGTGGACAGTGAACTTGAAGAACCAGGAGTTAGCATAGCAAGCACTGAAACTCCAGCTCTTACCTCCACCCAAACCCAAAACATAGTGCCAATAATAATTTTCAACCACAGATCTGGAAGGGTGAGTGGAAAGTATGTGACGTATGTCTAAAGCGATGAAAATTTAGCTAGCTGACCACTAACTTTCCGTTTTTTCCAATTATCATTTTGAGTTAGTACAACTATAATTTGAACATTATTTACACTGCCGGTTGTTTGTGCAGCTTACGTGAAAGCATGCATTTACCTAAGATATTCGCGAATTAATCCAGATTAATATAATTTTGTTGCACAATTTTACTTATCGACTATAACATGTTCATGCGTATTACGTTTTTTAAAAAAATATTAAAAACACACTAACATGATAATCTTCAAGAAAATGAAGTCAGGTCTGTATATTATAACAACAAAATTTTACTGGAAAGTTATATTTTATGATAATTGACAAGTTTTTACACCGTCTATAATTGGACCTATATTGGGCGAAAAAATAAGCAACAATTTAAAGATGCACGTGCCCTTCTGTAGAAAAAGCAATTGATTCCAGTTTCAGAGCTTGATCGTACACACTATCAACATAACGATATTGTTGTTAATATCTATATAGGTATCTATTTACAGTGACTGCATGATTTTATCAATCTAAAATAATTTCATGATTTTGAGAAATATTTCCGTGCTTTTTCACAATAAACATTTAACAACAATAGCGAATACTAAATTATAAATAAATCTGAACATAGGGAGCTGAGGATGGGCTGCAACATGTACTGTACTTCGGGATTTTGGTCAATTGTTGTTTTAACTTTTTGCCTTTAACTATTTTCCAGGTTAATACGTTGGTAGTTGTCGATATTAGAGTAACTGTAACTGCGAAGATGAACCTTTTCTGCTTCAGTACACATGGTGATGTATGCGGCCTTACAGTCATTGGGTAAGTTGCTAATTCAAACAATATACTCATTTGTTGTTTTAAAGCCATTCACAATAGTTCCAGTATAGTTCAGTGCTCATAACATTTACAATTGTGATTGAACAGGAAAATTGCTTTCCATGTGACACAAAGCGGAATGCTACATGCATTGTGGGGATCATTTTGTGCAAAGGCCCTGCTTGTGACCTCTTGCACTAATTTTATGGACTGCAAGTGATTGCGTAATTCAACAACAGGTTGATAGAGATGGGACATTCAGAGAGCGGTTGTTCAGAAATATTTCCAAATGTATAAACAAGCCTGTTAGGAAGTGTGCTTTGAATTTTTGGTTAACCTTGCTGAAGATAAACGACATTCCAACAACCGGCCGCTGTAGATCTGCAACGCTCGCCCAGCATAAATTGTGTAGATTATCAAGTTCAAATTTATATTTTAGTCACAACCGCATGAAGCGTTGCGACTTACTTTATCCAACATTAGAGAAATTGGAACAAAACAAAATTCTGATTTCTCGCCTATATACCTATGGTCACGGCTTACGCATATATGTGATTCGCATACAATCGGGCCAGCGCGCTTTTTCATATGAACGCGATGTAAAGTTTTGTCGCACAGCAAAATCCAAAATTCTTAGCAAGAATAAAATTCTTGTTTCAAGCAAGACATGGTTTTAAAGAAGATATCAAGTAAACTTCGTCTTACCAAGCAAAAGAGTTTTGTTAAAACAGATACATTTGTAGTTGCTAAGAAAAGACGTGGTAATTTGTTACTTGCCAAAAATAATAATTTACTTTAAACAAGCATTAATTCACATACTACAGTAAGAAAACTTTAGCACTTAAAATAAGATTAAATTCATTCACCAAGAAAATCTCATCCTTACTTAAGTGATACTTGTATCTTTATGGATTTGAAAAAAGCAGAAAAAGTTAGTTCATAAGTTCTAGAACCTTTTTTGAATTAGTTCAATAATTCCATGTTTATAGACCCTTAAACATGGCAATTTTGCCCTTTTCGCAAGAATTTCCGACGGGCTTAAATTTGCTTGGAGACCTGGGACTCAGAAGCGCGAGCGTAAACAAACACTATAGATTATATTACAATTTGCCGTTATAACTTACTAAAATGATCATTTTTGCAAGAAAAATCGGTTTATTTAGCTCAAATCGTCTTTCAGTACTGACAAAATGTTCATATACAATTACGCTGAATATAAAATCGTGCTGAAACGTACAAAACGACTTCAAAATCATATTTGAAATTGAGCCTTCCTAATTGTTGTTATGTCGTCAAGCATGAAAAGTTACACTGACGGGTTATGTTTTGAAGAATAGGTTTGAAAGCTAGAAGAATATAACAGGGATATGTAAATAAATTATTTTTAGATGAAAATAATCGTGTTAGTTCTTGGTAAGTGAATCGAATATTTTCTATTTGTAAATATCGTGTGATAGTCACATTTGGCAATTATGTGAGACTGCGAGTAAACAAACGAAAAATTATGTGTGTATTTTAGATCGAATAGCTTAACCAGCATTGCCACAACAGGAAAAAATTATATCGACTGAAGAACGATGCGATCTAAAACGAACAACTACAACGAACATACAACTGCATTATCTGATGTTTGGTGATAAATCGGTTCCATATCATTTGGACAGTTCATGTATTCAATTTTGATAAGCGTAGAGGAAATACCGTTAATCATTATATCAATAAGTCTTGTTTTGTATAAAATAAATGTATTAGCCTAATCGTTCATGCATTGTGTTGAATTAATGTCCATGGTTGAATGTCCTAATTATGATGCATGGAAAAATTTCCAGAAATCTTTGTTAATATATGTACTTGACCAGGACTTCCTTAAGATGGTGAAACCAGGTGAAACCATGCAGATATATAGTTTTGAAAAGAGAACTGCTTGAAACAAGTAAATTATCCTCGCTTTTTTTATAAATTTAAATAATTAACTAGTTCTTGAAAATTAGTAAATTAATATTAAAACTAGTTTTTGAAATAGGAATTGAAATACTCATCATTTCAAGGACTAAATTCCTTGTTAAGAAAAATATTCTTGCTAAGAATTTTAATTCTTGGTATAAGTAAAAACATTCTCACTATACGGACAAGTATTTTAATTCTTACTAGATTCAAGTAATACTCCTTAAAACTAGTAATTCTTTTCTTGAAATAAGAATTAACATTTTCGTTTATGCAAGCACTTGATTATACTTGATAAGAAAACTATTTCTTACTAATTATAATCATGTAATCATTTCTTGGTAACTAAAAACTTTCTCACTATACGGACAAACATTTTCTTTCTGGATTTAAGTGGTAATATTCTTTAAACTAGTAATTATTTTCTTGAAATAAGAATGAAAATTCTAATTTCAAGCACTTGGTTACTTAATTGTTAAGAAAAATACTCTTGCTGAGAATCAATTCTTGGTAAGTAAAGACTTTCTCACAATACGGTCAAGTAATGTTTTGCTTGTTTTACGGAATAATGAACTTAAAATAAGTAATATATTAATATCTTAAAATAAGATATTTTGCTGTGCGCAAAATTACTATGAGACGAGGTCACCAGTAGACGAGATTTTTCGATAACAACACTCATATATATGAACAGGTCCTTTATCATCATGCTCCCACATGTTGATTCAGATTTCTTCAAGTTAGCTTTCAGCATATCCGTCTTTTCTCCACACATCGTCTCTTGCCATCTTTTATCTCGGAGAGTCAATTCTGCTTGAGCATGAATCTGCTGTCTTCAATTCTGACCACATGACCGATATTGTGCTATACCCTATAACGATGTAAAATTTAAATAAATTATTTATCTGGTCGTTCTATCCGTTGCGTGTGAGAACTTGTACAAATCTTTAAAGAATCACGGTCAACCGTGATGTTTCGCGCGCTATGTGAATGTTTACAAACACGGGGAGCTAAAAATAGTGTTGTCTTCGAAAATAGTCACTAAAAATTATATGCATTAGCTTTATTATAAACAATAAAACTTTAATACATTTACTCGCTGGTGTTTTGATGAAATCCTGATTCCTGCTCCATCGCCTGGTACTTTCACGCAGTTCGTTTATGCTTTGATGGAGCAGGATTAAACCCCCGTATTCCCAGGCTTTCTTTCCATTCCGTCCAAAGGACGATTGTTCAAGTATCGTTGAACTTGTCAACGATATTCTTTTTAATATACGAGGGACTTGTTGGTCTTCCACGAACGGGAAATACAGATTGAAGCCATGATTAGCCATCCACTTTACAAAATGAGAAAACTTTCTAAAATCATTGGTTAAGATAAAAACACACGCCAAAATCTCAATCAATGATCTATTAACATATTCCAACTATGAAAAATATGACAGCGTCTATAAGAAGAATGCAGATTGATAAAGATACGCTTCGGATATCAATCTTTCGACACTAAAGTGGCTAATAAAATTGCAGAATACAAAACAATCAAATCATTTTAGCCCGCAAAGCATCACGGATGACTGTGATTCTTTTAATTAGCTGTTCCGCACTAAATTTCAATAAGAGAAGAATTGATGAAGAGGGTTATGTTCAGGTTTTGGGCCCTCCTAGCGCGGTATAACATGCTGGGCCGGTTGTATAAAGCTCTTAACTACTTTTTAACAACCGGTTTTGTAGTTAAATAGTGCGGTTATTAACTTTAAACGCGTATTTAAGTCGGTTGTATAAAAATGTGGTTAGCAATAATTGCAGTTCAAAAGTAGTTAAAGTTAACTATGCTCTAGGGTAGAGGAGGCTAGGTGACTATACCGGCATGCATTGCGTCTCATTATTACTCACAATTGCGATTTTTGACAAACGTTTAGTAAAAAGTTGTTGAAATATATTGCGATTTTTATTTTTGAAGATGTCATTTTTTCGGAGGTATGTTTTTATATTTGTATTATTTAAGAACCTAATTAGACTATTTTTTACTTTTTTGGTTGAGGAATTGATTTTTAGTTATGCCAATTACGTACTGTATTTATTATTATTAAAGGTTTATTATTATTATTAAAGGTTTATTAAGAAACACATTTTGGCACCCGAAGGTGAATTGCAATATGCTTACAGAAACATAATAAAGGATGAATATCAAATAATATAAATATAGATGTATCGTATATGTACAGTTGTTAAAATACTACAAATTATTTACTATTAAAATTAGCAGTCATTGCTGGTATAAAACTAGTTTTAAAACGTTCCGTTCTGCATTTAGTTAATGTGAAGTTAGAATTGTTTCTTCAGTCCAGTTCATGCGATTCTTCACGGAGTGGGGGTAAGAGGTGGTTGAGGTGAGCATCGGGTTTTAAGATCTTTTTGAAAGTTTTAGCACATAGCTCTTGACGTCTGTCGTCAAGGCGCTTGCATTTAGCGATGTTTGAGAGCATCTTCGTAATCTGTTGTCGGATAAATAATACGGAAAGCTCTTTTTTGAACTTTTTCAATTTTATCCCCCAAACACTTTGGTAACATGGTGTGCCAGACAGGACAGGCATATTCCAAGATAGAGCGCACCATAGAAAAGTAGACTAATAAGAGGTCATTGGGGGGAAGACCACAGCGCTGTAGGACACGAATAATGTATAAGCGTTTTGAGGCTTTTTTAACTAACGCTTCAGTGTTACCTTGCCATTTCAATTTATTGTTCATGGTTAAGCCCAAAATTTTGAAAGAAGGAACTAAGTCTAGAGGCAAACCATCAATGAGGAGTCGGGGGATGTCATTCTCGCTACGGACGAAACTCACTATCATTTCTTTGCATTTCTTTCCGTTCAATTTCATGTTGTTATTAACAGTCCATCTTTCAATTGTGTTAAGATCAGATTGTAGGACTAAAACTTCATTTTTCTTCAAGGACTCCGATATTGTTACGTCATCCACGTATTTCCAATGGTCAGTGCTAGAGGATGCCAGTTCAAGATCCATCATAATTATGAACAAAATAGGGCCCAATTTAGTTCCTTGAGGGACACCTGCGTTATTGATGCCCCAATCAGATTGGAAATTGTCGATCTTTACCGATTGACGGCGATTTGAGAGAAAGCTGCATATCCATGGAATAAGCGACAATCTGACGCCAAGGGCGAGCAACACGCCAGCAAGGGATCCGGGACATGCCCCCCCCCAGGAAAATTTTTGAATTTAGAGTCTCTGAAATGCCATTTCCTGGACTTTGGGGGAAGATTTCAAAGACTAAATCTAATGGTCAGGAAACGGCATTATAACGTGTCGAATTTGCAATTTGGTTAGAATTTAATAGTACTTAAATTGGGCAATGCTAACTACTTCCAGCAATTAATCTAATCCCAATTCTATTCTCTACTATTCTCCGGTGTTCCGTGTTCCTGATTTTACTAATTTGATTTCGTCCGTTTCGAGGCCCTGTGGAACAACACACGCGCGCGATCGGAAGATGAATGCCATGAACTGAATTATTGCCATGAGCTTGTAAAATATTTCCTAACCGCATGTTAAAAACTATCCGAAAACCGCCATTTATTTTGGTCAATAACCGAATCCGGAGGGCTAATTTCGACATTTTCCGTCTCCGCACGATTTCCAGTTAACCGCAAACCGTACAAAATAACTGGATATAACCGAAATCCGACCTCAAAATATGGCTAAAACCGCATAACCGCGAAACTATAATAGGCCCCCTGTAAGGGAGATTGGGCCCAACTCCTCCTTACAGGATACGGATGGCGCTTTAGGAATTGGTGTAATTAACGCATCTTTCCATATGTTAGGGAATTCACCAGTGGACAGAGATGTATTAAAGATGTGACATACAGGTTCGGCCAATTCGTACGCGAAATCCTTAATAATCCGGTTAGGAATATTGTCAGGACCGCTGGATTTGAAAACTTTTGTATTGAGCATCTTAGTGCAAACTTCGTCAGGGAAAATTTTTGGTACAGGCCTAGGTGCAGGGAGAAAGGCAGGTAGCAGGAGAGGATTCAGTGGTGGTAGGTCATTACTCACGCTTAAGAAATAGGTGTTAAGTGATTGGACGAGATCTTTACCAGATAGAGTGGTACCATTCTTAACGATCTTAATGTTATTGGTTGCAGATTTTTTTCCCGGGACATCTGGTTAACACAGTCCCACCATTTTCTGGAGTCACTGGATTTTAGATGTTGTACCTTGTTCGTATAATATGCACGCTTTTTCACTCCTATGTCGTTTCGGACTTTAAGTCTATAGTGACACCAGAGGTCAAGGTTACCTGAATGAAAGGCTTTTTGCCTTTGATAAATCAGTTTTTTAATGCAGGCGTCATCCATGGTTTGTCAGAGTTATGAATTCTAATAACCTTAGACTGGAATAACCTATCAACAGCAGAATTTAACTCGTTGGTAAAGGAGGACGCTAGAGCGGTCGCAGAGTTTTTGCTTTCGGCATCAAAGAACCACTCACGTGAGCAGCACCATCTTCCAAAAGCTGCACGTGCCGACATGGGGAAGGTACGTATGTTTTTCTTAATTGTTTTATTATCTGTTCTTAAAACGTTAGTTTTCGCGGACCATTTAACAATGTTGTGATCTGATGAGCCGAGTAGTGCTATAATCACAGGCTTAGAATACATGGCTTCTAGATTAGTTACAATTAGATCCAAGATGTTACCTTCACGCGTTGGGGTGTCCACTATTTGCATAAGATTGTGATGGCACAGGAGATCGCTGATATCTAAATTGTTGAAATCACCGAGTAAGACAACACCGCAGTCGGGGTGGGTACATCTAACTCAGTCAATCTGATCGATAAGATAGGCCGTTAATTCCTTTTGCTCATTGACTGGTGTATCAGGCGGGTTATATAGGACACAGCAGATTAATCCAGTTAGGTGTCTTGGGAGACGGTGGGGTCGCAATCATAACCATAAGCATTCATGAGAGGGGTTTTCAAGGTCCATTCTTCTTTTAGCTGGGATATTTGTCGAGATGAAAGCGCAGACACCCCCACCACGGCTGTAAGATCTATCATTGCGAAAAATGTTGTAATTATTTATGTAAATTAGTTGATCAGGAACAGTATCTTTGAGCCACGTTTCAGTTACGGCAATAAACTCTATAGAATGTATTGATAGTAAGAGGGATAGCTCGTCTATTTTGGGTAACAGTGAGCGAGCATTTATGAGAAGAAAACTCGGTAATCTTGATATGTTGTTTCGGTTCATGGCCTGGTCATGTATTGAAGTACTGACTAATTTCAATGTGGTTAACGACGGTTTTTGCACGGTTGTTAGTAATTCTCACAGGGATCTTGTGAGTATTAGCGCTAACGACAGGGATTACACCAGTGTTTCTGCATACCGTGCCCTGCAATAGGGGGGAACTTGGACGGTGTAGGGAGGGCATAAAGGGGTTTCCATTAGCGGTTTCGGGGGAGATTGAAAAAAACCCGATCCATTGGGGTGCCATTGAACGCTTTGATTGTAACCGGACCAGTGTTTTCTTTGTTGTGGGACTATAGGCTGTCGATTGTCGTAAAAAGGCGGAAGAGTAGGATAGTTTTTTATAGGCCTTATTGGCTGTATGCTATGAGGAAAAGTGGCGCAATGAGAAAAATCGCACCTAGTGCCCTTAAGGCAGAAGCGTCGCTTTTGTAGGAAAGGACAGGGCACCAAATGTTTTTGTTCTTCATGCGGATGTTTGAAATCACATCGGTTTCCTTTTGCGCACCACCCTCGGCGCCTAAGGAATGGGCAGGGGGTGTTGTGCTTTGCACGAGGGTGTCGATTATTGCCCAAGTTATTCTCGTTGTCAGGTTGTGGATTGTATATTATGTTAACCCTTTTTTTCGGTTTGGTAGTTAGGTCTATTGTCACGCGCTGATTGTCATGAGAAACCGGAACTTGTGTACTATTGAGCAATGAGCGGTTTTCATTAGTTGAAATTTCATTAAAACTTGGATTGTTAATACTCAGATTAGTGGGTTGGTCATTATCTTGGGATTCACATTGGTCATTAACTACATTAGTCATTATGTTAATCCGTTCTTTCCGCTGGGTAGCTAGATCTATTGTCAAGCGCTGCTTTTCGTGGGGATCCGGAACTTGTGTACTATTAAGCAATGAGGGGTTTTCCTTGGTTGAACTTTCAATAAACCTCGAATTGTTGGCATTCAAATTAGTCAGTTGGTCTTTGTCGTGGAATCCACATTGGTCATTAACCTGGGTTCTACGGCAGACTCATTAGCACGTTCATTATTCACATGGTCATGGCAGATTACTTTATAAGTTAAGTTTTGAAAAGAGGATAATTTAGATTTTAAAATTAAATTATCTTCTGAGAGCTTGAGAATTGCGTCATCCTGATGTCCGATGACACCTTCTAGATCTTTGACTTTAAATTTAAATTTAAGCGAGCAAATGTCTGACTTATTCTCCTTTATGGCATTGAGTAGCCGGGTTTCCAAAATTACCATCTCGAGTTTTATACCCTCTATAACTACAGAGCAAGTACTGTTATGACTAGATACCTCGTTTTCAATGATGCGTGACGAACCTCGATCAGTATTGGCTTCCATGTTAAGATCGCTATTGATAGTCTTCTCCGCGTCGTCTGGCTTTGAGAGGATATCTTTTATTCGCTTTACCAAATTTCCCGCTTTGACTCCGTCAAAAATTATTGCTCCACTCTTCGAGTGCCACGGAATCTCAAGATCTTCGCAGGTGAAACACCACTTACCGCCGCTTGGTGATCGCCAGACAGCACTTTCTGCGGCTTTTTCATCGATTATTGTTGACACAAATGTTTTTAAGTCATTCAGGATTCCAGTCCATATTGCATGTTAATTTTTTTTTCTTTTGGCCGAAAAAACCAATCAAACTCGCTGTCGATAAATTCAGAAAGATATCGGTTTTATCAGAGAGCTCATCACAGAGCTCCTTACAATAAACACGCTGTACTGGCTGGCTGCTCCGCCTTCTGGCCAGTAAACAGCATATTTTTGCATAAAAAAAACGAGGACACGTTGCACCGCTGAGTGGCCCTTCTGTTACTGATCTTTATTCTGTGGCATGACTCTGGAGAAACGGAATGAAATGATCAATTTCATTGGCTGACATAATTACACGTGGAAATTCCCGAATACGACCTTAAAAAAACAAAGTCGAAATTATATATTAAATAAACTATTAGGTACCTGGCAGTGATGGTGGATGCTGTGGTGTCCCAGGCTGTGTAAAAAACCTACTGTTATTAGAAATTTAGAGTTAGCCAATCATCGCTCATCACTAAAGTTAGAAATTATTCTTAATTATCAATATTTTAAATTGTTCATTCAACTTTAGATGGAGACAGACAGCAAATTAGGTGAAGCGGGTCCAATCAAAATGAAAGTAAGTGGAGATGGTGCAAAGATGACAAGGTTGACAAATTTCATTGTGATCAGCTTCCCTGTTCTTAATCTGGAAGAAACTGTTATGTCTTCAAAAGGTAAATCTATTAAAATTACAGGTCAAATAATATATTATCTGACTTGATGACACACTAAATTGATGACATACTTTACTTGAGTAATCCAACCAATACATAAATTTGAGTGAAAATAACAAATTTTATTTTTTCTTGAGTTGTAATAATCAAAGGTCATGAAGATTACAACCTTTTGATGGCTCCATAATTATGTTCAAAGATTTTAGCTGCATCAACAGATTGGTAAAAGCAGGAAGAATCAACATCAAAGGGAAGGATGTGCCTGTTGAATTTTATCCAGGAGGTGATTACAAGGTAATTCCTGCAAATTTCAGTACTGTCTGCATGGTAATGCAATAATCAGTCATGCAATATTTTTACATGAGGCTGAATTTTTGATTTGCACTTTTCAGTTCCTTTTGTTGGTACTTGGCATGAATAGAGCCACATCTGACTAGGTATGTATTTGGTGCAAAATATTCAAGTTAAACAGGTGAGTGCTACTTTAGCCTGGTTAAAGCCCACTTTCTACGAGAATAACTTGTTGGCAATATTGCTATAGTAGACATAGAAGAATTAAGCATTCTTGCAGATTACGTTCTTGGCCCCTGGTCGGCCCTAGATATAGAATATTTAAGTAGCAGTTTTTGTCATTATAATTTATACACTTTCTGAATGATGTGTTTATCTAAACAGTATTGCACAACTTGCTTCAATAAATCATTAGATAGGTGTTCAGATGGTTACCATGTACTGTATTGCAAGGACCATCTTGCCCATTTGATAAGATATAAAAAGTCCTAAATAGTAATAATATTAAGCATATTAAATATAACATAAATAACAATTTGTCGAAGGCTATTACAAAACATTGCCCATAGTTTATTTATTTATTATTATACCTTTATTAACATTGATACACAATCACTGAATATGAAGCTTTGGAAGTAAAACTGTCTGCAACAACTGCATAAAATATTAATAAATACTCCAAACAGACTTTTTATATCAAAGAAATCAACACGTTCAGCTTACATTTTCTCTTTCTTTCGGCTTATAAACCTTTCTACTTCATATATCTTCTCTCTTTTTCTTAGTGGAGCATAGTTATACAATACAACTGAGCCAAAATTGTTTAATTTTAACTCGACATAGTTGGTTAGTGCGTGGACGATTAGCCGCCATTTTGAATAATTTTCGTAAATTTCGCGGTTCCCCACCGTACCAACTTTGGCTCAATAGAGACCTTAAGATTGACGTTTACGGCAAACGTCAAACCGCTAGCGAAGTTT